>PVKS010035131.1:0-20321 GCA_004027875.1 Aplodontia rufa
CAATAGATCTAAATGTCTCTTGCTATACACACACACACACCCACACACACACACACACACACAGAGACATGATTGTGCATTTTCCAGAATTAAATGATTGCATAAGTATTATTTGACTTCTTGGTGAAGTAAAGAGTAAGCTACATTGCTGATTTTCCCCCACCCCAAGATCCCTTCCTATCATCCCTCCTTCTACCCTCCCTCCCACTTCTTCCCTCCCCCTCCCATATGTATGGTTCCCTAGATTATGTGTTGCTTTGATTTTGGTGACTCTAGTACATGATCTTGACCTTTCACCCAAGCCTGAGTTTTGCTCTAGCCTCCACAAACAAGGGAAAACTATTGACCTTTTCAATCCATTTCTATGTATATGTATTTTCATTTTCATTTTTATAACATGTTGGCTCTCTGCTGTTCACTTTCATAGCTATGTAGAAACTTTTTAGTGTAATGGCTTCCCACTCACTGATTCTTAGTTTTAATTCTTGAGCTATGGAGTCCTGCTAAGGCAGTTGGTGCCAGAACCTATATGGTGGAGTATTGATCTTATTTTCTCTTCTAATAGTGTATAGTAGCTGGTTTAATTATTAAATCCTTGATCCATTTTGATTTGATTTTTGTGCAGGGTGAGATAAGGTTCTAATTTCATTTTTCTGCACAGCCATAGCTATGCAGTTTTTCAGCACTATTTGTTGAACAGTTTTTCTTTCCTCCAAACTATATTTTTTCACCATTTGTCAAATACCAGATGGTTAAAGATTTGTGGATTTATTTCTGTGTCTTCTATTCTATTCCATTGGTCTTCATGTCTGTTTTGACAATGCTATTTTTGTTACTATAGCTCTATAGTATAATTTTAGGTCAGGTATTGTGATACCTCCTGCTTTGTTCTTTTTACTTAGTATTGCTTTGCCTATTTGAGGTTTCTTTTTCTTCCAAATAAATTTGAGAATTGATTTTTCTGTCCATGAAGAATGTCATTGATATCTTGATTGGGATTGTGTTGAATCTGTCAGTGCCTTTGACAGAATGGCCATCTGAATTATGTTGATTCTACCTGTTCAAGAACATGGGATGTCTTTTCATCTTTTTAGGTTTTCTTCAATATCTTTCTTCATTTTTCTATAATTTTCATTGTAGAGACTTTTCATTTCCTTTGATCAATTAATTCTCAAGTATTTTATTTTTGTAGGTTACTGTGAATGGGATGGATTTACTGATTTCTTCTTCCGCTGCATCACTTTTGGGGTATAGGAAAATTGTTGATTTAGGGGTGTTGATCTTCTATCCTGCAACTTTGGTAAGCTCATTTATAAGCTCTAGAAGTCTTCTGGTGAAGTTTTTTTTTGGGTCTGGTAGGTATAGGATTGTATCATCAGCAAATACAGATAATTTGAGTTTTTTTTTTTTTTTCCTATTTGTATCCTGATTTTCTTCTCTTGCCTGATTTTGAGGCCTATATTGAATAGGAGTGATGGGAGTGGACCACCTTGTCTTCTTCCAGATTTAAAAAGTTTCCTTTTTTTAAACTGGGCATTATCAAACTATTATTTGTGTGCTAATTTGACCAATAAATAATAGAATCTTTATTTTGTTGAGATATAGCTTACATACCATGAAATTCATCTTCTTTTTTCAACCTCCAGCACTTTCCTCTTCCTTCCCTAGCCTGATTGACTTCCTCTACTGTATTTGTTTCCTTCTATCTATTTTTTGATTTGTGAAATGGTGCATTAGAGTCATAAATAAAAGTGGAATTTATTTTGATATATTCATACATGCTAATACACAATTTGATCACTTTCATTTTTCAGTTCCTTTCCTTCCCCATCCTTGCTCCCTCCCTCTCAATCCCCTTTCTCTATTCCCTTCTATTACCATGACATCAAATTTTTGATACATGCATACCAATGTTTATAACAGTGTAATTCACAATAGTCAATTTATAGAAACAGCCTAGATGCCCATCAACAGAAGAATGGATAGCGAAAATGTAATATGTATAACACTATAGAGTTTCACTCAGTCATAAAGAAAAATGATATTATGTCATTTACTGGTAAATGGATAGAAATGGAGAACATTATAATAGGTAAGAAATAACTTCAATTCAGAAAGTCAGGGGTTGAATGTTTATCTCATATGTGGAAGCTAGAGAGAAATATAAAAATTAGTTACTACTATTTTAATATTTTTCATCTTCATAATGAAGATATGAGTTTATACGCTGTGTTTACAATATTAAAGCATTCTGAATTTGTCTGTATAGTTATTCTTGTCAGTGAATTTTATACCATCCAATGTATTCTTCTTATTTGTTAATACCTTTTTGTTTCAGCTGGAAGACTTTCTTTAGCATTTCTTTTAGAATAGATCCGGTGGATGCTTATTCTTCTAGGTTTTGTTTGAAAGTTTCTTGAAATCTCTTCTTCATAAGGAAGAGGTGGCTTTGCCAGCTAGACTATTTTCAGTTGGCAGTTTTTTTTTCCTTTCAGTGCTGTGAAAAATCTCATGCTACTCTCTCCTGGCCTGTATTGTTTCTGCTGGAAAATCTGTTAGTAGGTGAATTGGGATACCCATATGTGTTATTTGTTTCATGTCTCTTGATACTTTGGAAGTGTTCTCTGTATTTTTAAATTTTGGGAGCTTGATTATAATATTTAATGTTATAAACTTGTTTGGGTTGAATCTGACTGGTGACCTTTGACCTCCCTGTACACACATATATATACACACATACATACATATATGTATTTGTATTGCTCTATAAATGTGGGAAGTTGTATGTTATTCATTTGAATTAGTTTTATAACTCACTGGATTCTCAAGTGGCCCTTTGAACCTCAAAAACCTGAAAACTTGCTCTTTTAATGTAGCCTCTAAGTTTCCATGAGCTCTCTTTATTTTTCTTAACTTTTTCATCTTTTTTTATAATGGTATATTTTCAATTAGTCTGTCTTCAAGCTCACTGATTCTTTCTTCTGTTTGATCTCTCTATCATAAATACCTTTTCTCACAATTTTAGTTTCCCTTAGTACATTTTAGCTCAATAATTTGTATGATTTTTAAAAATTACTTCCTTCTCTTGAAATTTCTCTATGAGCTTATTGAGTAACTTTTCTGTTTATCTTGAAGCTTATTGAGTTTTAATAAAATGGCCATTTTAAACTCTTTGACTGAGAGTCTTCCCATATTGATATTACTATGTGGCTGATTTCTGGCTGATTTTGACAATTTTATGAGGTCTTTTTCCCCTTGAATTTCTTGATGCTTGTTGCTATGAGGTGATATCTGCACATTGAAAGATTAGATATTTATTCCAGCTTTAATAATTTGGCTTTGTGTCTATATTTCTAGAAATGCCAAGCAGGGGCCTTATTTTCTCTGAGCCCACAATCACTTCCACTATTTCTGCACTCAGTGTTGTCCTAGGTTCAGATTTACCAGAGTTTGTTGTTGACGTGCCGTCACTTTGTCAGCACTAGAGAGTTGTCCAATTTGCAATATGTACCAAATCCATAGGTGGTATATTATTCAGCATGAACTGGAGGAGTCCCTTGGAAGGATAGTCTGTTCCTCTAAGCCTTTTTCTCTGGGGCTTTAATTGGCCCATATGCCATGCCAGCTCCACAGACACTGGCCTGCGTTCAGGAATACAGTATTCTTAGTGACTCTGCATAGAGTGAAAATGCAAGGACAATCCCAGCTTCCTACAACACAATATGGTGTTCCATCTCTTTTCTTCTATGAATTATTTTTTCTCTCCATGTTTTGCTACACATGGTTGTAGGAGGAATATGGTGCAGTCTTATAACTACAAATGTTGCAATGCTGACATCAAACTATGAGTCCACAACTTTCTGAGAACAGTGCAGTGCTGGGATAGATAAGGTCCACACTGCTGTGGGCTACTTACTATCAAAGTAGACTCATGCCAAAAACCACTACAACCAGTCACTGACCAGAATAGAAGTCAGTAGGCTATGGTTCTTTGTCTCTTCCTGGCACTGAGGCTATTCTAAAAGCTCCTGTCTACAGGCAGTGACTGGATCTGAGGACATTTGATATCTTCCCAGTGCTAGATTTCAACAGTTTGGCACTGAGTTCCAAGGCAAAGTTCTCTACCCTCAGATAATGGAATCTTCCATCACACTCTGCTGCCCCAAACCAGAATAGTGTTGGGGAAAGCAGTTCCTCACCCACCTAGGCTGATACTAATCTGAGTCACACTTGAATTTCATAGCCACAAAGACCTGCACAGTCTTCTGGGTCAGGGAAGAACCCTATTATTCCTATGCAACTCCATGTCTTACAATGATGAAGACTGTCCCGCTGGTGCATACATCTCTGCCTTTTGCTTGAGCACATCTAGAGGCTCTGTGAGCTCTAGCTTATATACAGGGCCTTCGGTTTCTCCTTGGTGCTCATGGTTCTTACTGTGACTAGTCTGGCACTGAACTTTAAGGCAATGTCTTGTGCTAAGTTTCTTGCTCTGCTCCACTCACTCAGAGTATGATTTTGCTCCCCTTTCTGTCATCCAAGGTTGGAGTAGGAGTGATGGATACTCTTTTTTCTGCAGGACTAATGCAATTCCTGCAACTCAGTGTATGGGTTATGTAGGATAATATATATGACAGAATAAGAGCAAGTTCACTGAAGAGTTAACATATGATGGTGAAGTCATAGTCATGGGATGAAACTCTCAGGGACACCTGAGAACGTAGACCACAACAGGAACACCTGCGGTCTAATTCCTATGTGAAGATGACAATATTGTACAAAAATATGAGTTCATGCTTGGGTGAAGGGTATAAGCCATCTGGAGAGAAGAGAGATAAAGACATTATACAACTTGAGTTTACGATTAGGTGAAGAACATAGACTCTTAGAAGTAGAGATGCGGGACATCTGGAAAAGACATATAATAGCGTTACTCAAACTAAAAAACTATAAACAAGGTATTCATTATTAATGATTTATTGCTTGCTGAATTGTAAACTATCACAGCTGAATTGCAGGCATCACAAGAAATAAATAACTGCACAGAGTGTCACTGGCACTCTTGTGCAGTCTTGCCTTGAGTCCCCGGTTTCCCGCCTCAGTTCTTTGGCAGTATCTAAGAGATAATCACGAGCACCTTTCACAGGTATAGGGCTGGGGCAGGGGTTGTGAGACTCTTCCCATCTCTGGGTTTTATTATGATATGCTTAGAACTGGATTTCAAATCTAAGACCTGAACTTCTTTACTTCTCTCCTCCACCTCCAAGTGGGAGGACATTCTCTTCATACTATATTTCTTGGTGGAGGGAGAGAAGAGGTGATTCAACAACTCTTTTCTCCTTTTGTTAATGCATATTTTCTTATTCTTTATATTAAGATCAGGCACTATGGTCTCTCTTCTGGCTTCTTTAGCTCTTGTGCAGAATAGCAATTCAAATTGGCGTGTCTGTGAGGATGATTGATGAAGGGCATTATTCATCTGCCATCTTGTTTTGTCTCGTGTGATGTCTGCTTTTTGCGTTATTTTGGGTTTATTGGTTTGGTTATTAGTAACATTTTATTATTTTATATTTGGAAATTTATTTTTAATTCTATTTTAAAGAGTTTTTTCTTTCTGTTTCTGAATTTGTTCTTACAATGTTTTCTGTTTGTTTTTCTTCTAAAAAAGGGTCTGGGTGTTTGTGTATGTGTGTGAGCTTTGAGGAATTTTGGAGAGTTTCTTGGATTGTATTATTTGACTTGTTGTCATTTTAATGAACTACCTGAGGCAAGTAACACGTATAAACAAAATATTTACTTTGCTCCCTGTTTGTAGGTTCAAAGGCTCCCTGCCTACATCTTCTCAATTCTGATCAGGGCCCTGGGTGGTGGCACACCATGGTGGGAGTGCATGTGGGAGCATAGGGCCGCAGTTTGAATCACAGGAAAGAGGGAAAGAGGATGGGAAGTTAGGTTAGCATTCTTTCAGGGATTTTCTAAATGCTGCAATATGATATCGCAAAAGCAGTATAGATTATATTGTCAGAAAGAAGTAGGTTCCTTTGGCAGTGTGAATAGCAGAAAGATTGAACGATCTAAATTTCATCTTCTTTCTATACACAAAACAACACTGAATGTGAAAGAGAAATTAGATTATCATGCTGTATAATTCTTATTGAACTTTACTCCATACAAGAGGTACAAAATAGTTGGCACATAGGTCTCATTTATTCATCTTGTGATTATGCTAGATTTTTACTAAACTTAATAGTTCCCCTCCCAGTCAAGATCTAGCTGCAGAATTCTCAACAAGAAGCTCTTACTAATTTATGTCGAGTGACATGGAGGAAATCTGTGATTTTAGCATCTAAATCTATCTCTTTCACCTTTTTCAAATTTGTTGCTATTATTTATTGCTGATAGGCATCCAGCAAATAAATGTACCAACAGGTCTAGGAAAGTGTTAATATCTCTTGTGATTTAATTTCAGATGTGTCACTTTTCTTAAACACACTAGAATATAGAAGAAGTCATTTTACAGAATAAATTCTGTTTGAGTGGCAATAACTATCAGCTGGCAGAGAGGGATATGAACAGGAAATGGCTTGGCAGAATAGCAGTTTAGCATAAAAGCACTCCAAGGAGCATTTGCAAATTGTATTCTACAGGCAGTGAATAGGTGTTGCCAGAGGGGGAAAAGGCTTTCATGAGAAAATAATCTCATAACAAAATAAAACTTTGGATTTAATCAAGCTAAAACTATTTTTTTTTCCTGACAAGAATTCTCACAAGGGAGAACTTGTGCTATGTTCCAAAGGTAGTATTCCCTGCAACATTTTTCTTAGGGTTTTGTCAGCTTCCCTACAGCACTAGGGACAATATGCACCACTCTGTTTTCCAACCAGTATCTATTTTGACTACTGGTGTGAGAAATAGAAAGTCCAGTGGTCCATTTTCAGGATATATATTTAGTTTTAAATGTAAAAAAAAGTTATAAGCAGTTAGCACCAGAGTGTAAAAGTTCACAGCCCCTTGACAAATAGGAGGTGAGAAGGAAGGGGCCTGACCTGAACAACAGAGATAAGTTGTGTACTTGCCAAAAGGCCCTCAGTCCAGGGGACTTTCCCAGCCACAAGAGAACCAAGGGAGGTGGGGACAATGAACAGTAAAACCTAAGTGATGGGAAGATTGTGCACCCCCTGCACTACTCTGCCATTTAGGAATTCGGGGAGAGATCTTGTGGTCGAGGCTACAAAACACCGTTGTACCCAGTCCGAGGGTCCTTGACCACCAGGCATCCAATCTTGCAAGAGAGCCGTTAAAGTAAAGCCTTGCTCTTTGCTGTACTAGGTGTCTCTTAGTCCATTCTTTGTGTTTGGGCAGGTGAGAGTGTTTCTCATGCTGGGTAATCAACTGAACAGTTTCTGCCTGTGCTTAACCAGTTGGTAAGTGTTTCAAAAATCGTCTTATGTGGTACACGTTTTAGAAAATGCCACTCGAGAGGTTGCATCCTGATGACTTAAATATATTTACCATATTTACTCAGTTTTCTTTGTTTCAGCTTTTGAATTTTACACAAAATTGAATCCTTTTGTATACCGATTACAGTGGAATATGAGAAGTGTCAGTCTAAGTATTTTATTATAAAAATATATTCACTTAAAATAAGTGAAACTTTTATCAAATTGAAAAAGAGATGAAGAAGAATTTTTAAAAATAATATAAAATGCCAATTTTGGATTTTTTTTCTTTTACCTTCTGCTAAATACAACTAAAAATTCTTATATATAGATTATATATATATCTGAAAGCTGGAAAGAAAGCAGCAGACAAGAAGCTAAGAGTCTGGAGACCGAGGCATGATACAGTGGTGGGTTCCCTGGGGTTCTTTTTTCCTCAAATTTCTCTGACTTGGAGCTGATAAAATTGGCAACCAGCAACACCAAGGGCAGAAATGTAACAAAAGAATATCCAAAAGAAGTCATTTCTTCTTCTGATCACTCAGAATACCAGTCTCACAACCTTTTCTCAGATAGCGATACCTCTTTCAAAAACATCTACAAATTCCTTATTGTAAAAGTTAACTCATACAGCATAATAGTGTATTACTAATGTAAGAAATTACTACAGGACGGGTGGCTTAAAACAACACAAATTTGTTACGTCACAGTCCTGGAGGTTATAAGTCTGAAATGGACATCAGGGCTGAATCTCTTCTCTCCAGGGGACAATTCATTGCTGGGATTTCCCCGGCTTCTACAGGCCATTGCATTCCTCACACTAATATCTATTTCTCTCTCTCCCACACCCCCCTCTCATATACACCCATCTTTCTCTCCATCATCCCATTTCAGGCTGGAGCGGTGCCTCGGTGGATACAGCACTTACTTGGCATTCGAGAGTATGCAAGTTCAAACCCCAGCACCACGTACTCAATGAAGTGTCCGAGGAATGCAAGTCACATGAAAAAACTAAAATTATTTCTCTCTCTCCCTCTCTCTCTCACTGTCCCTTCTTTCTAAAAAAAAAAAAAAAAAAAAAAAAAAAAATCTATTCATTTCCTTCCCTGACTCTGACCCTGACTCTCCTGCCTTTTTCATGAGGCCCTTGTGACTACGTTGGGCTTTGTCCGGAGTCTTTGCCTGTTTTATGTGTCTTACACAGCTGGACTCCCTTCTTCATCTCTTTTTTCAAGTTTTACTCTTTATTCTTCCTTTTATTATGGGTTCCCTTCTTAGCAACTGAGTGCGAACCCTAGAAAACTCTATTTGTCTTCTCTGGCAATTATAATCTAAATGAATCCTGAGTATCTGTACTATATTTCTTACTCCATTGTTGCATTTTACACAAATAACCCCAAGGCATCTCAAATATAGCAATGTCCCAAACTAAAGTTACGTTCTCACCTTTGGAGGTGTACCGTTCTGCACCGTTCCTTTCATGTCACAGCTTCTATCCTCAGGCCTAAGCCAAAACGGAGTTATCCTTGATTAGTTTATCTCCCGCACTTTCAAAAATCAATAAATTCACAAATGACACGAAATTTGATTCCCCTACAACGATTTTCCACGTGCACCATCAGTCTTCAATCGGGGCCACGGTTGCCTTTTTCCTAGATTTTGAACAGACTCCCAAGTGGGTTTCCATCCATGGTTGCTCTCTTCCAGTTCATTCTCTATATTTCGCCTAGACTTCAAGCCACACAAGCAGCTACAGCCCTCATTTGTAAACCACAAACCGAATCATGCCGCGTGGTGTCTATACAGAATCCTCTAGTGACTTCTCATTGACGTTAGTATAAAAACGGAACCCCTTGCTTAACAGTAGGAAAGCTCCTGCATATTGAGGCCACTGCCTTCTCCTTGAGCTTTCCTCTCAATATTCTCTTTCCCTTCCTTAGATCCCTCTGCTTTCCATCTTTCCCCTTTCTCTCTTTCTCTCTGTTCCACCTGACTTTCCTACATGCTGTTTACGTCGTTCCTTCTGTCTAGAAACTGCTTTTCTCAGATTCTCGCCTAAGAACTCTTCTCTTATCGGATTCCCAGCTGCTCCAGGAAGGCTTTTCTAGCACAAATTCAGACTGTACTAAAGGTTTCCATAACCTCCACCCACTTGGTCTCCAATTACCCTCATTCTCTATAGAATTGCCCATCATCAGCACTGGACAGTAAGTGCCCGGAGGGCAGGCACAGCGCTATTACATCATTAAATATCTGATCAAAGCAGAAAGAGGACATCATATTTTATGAAACGCAAATTTGGTATGAAGGATTGTAAATTTTTTTTTGCTTTGAGAAAAAGAAATATCCTCTTGGTAAAATGCCTCATGTTTCTCCTCCTCTTCCTCCTCCTCCTCCTCCTTCTCCCTCCTTCTTCTCCCTCCATCTTCTCCCTTCTTCTTCTCCCTTCTTCCTCCTCCTTCTTCTTCTTTTCTTTCTTTTTCTTTTTTTTGGATGGGGGCACAGGGTGGTACCAGGGATTGAACCCAGGGGCCCTTAACCACTGAATCACATTCCAGCCCTTTTTACTTTTTATTTTGAAACAGAGTCTCACTAAGTTGCTTAGGGCCTTGCTAAGGTGCAAAGGCTAGCTTTGAAGTTGCTATCTTCCTGCCTCAGTCTCCCCAACCACTAGGATTACAACTGTGTACCATTGTGGTGGCTGGCTATCTCATGTTTTCTTGAGGAGAAAAAAAGAGAAAGAGAACCAATAAAGTCTTTAATATCCATAAGTGCCATATTTGAATTAAAACATAAGTAATATAGTATTTTTGGTATAATATATTGATTAATACATATTAATCTCTTCAGATAAGGATTTAATTCATGTATATCACTGATGAACTGTTATTTTTGATATTTTAATACAGCTATTCTACTTGTTTACTGTTAAGGAAGCTTTGCCACAATAAAATTTAGTAAGTAAATCAACAAACAAAAATCCCACATTGTTTTTAGGATTGACAAGCATTATTTTGAATTTCTATGTCACTGTGACCACATGTAAGCAGAAGATTAAATACTTGCTGAACTTAATTTTGTTCAACTCCAACACGATTAGAGACATTAAAAAACCAACAAGGGCTGGAGCGGTGGCTCAGTGGTTTCAGCGCTTGCCTGGAAAGCACGAGGACCCAGGTTCAAACCCCAGCACCGCATACACAGCTAAGTGTTGGAGCAATAAAGGCCATGTGAAAAACTAAATAAAGTTGTTTCTCTCTTTCTCTCTCTCTCACTGTCCCTCTCTCTTTAAAACAACAACAACAACAACAAAAACCTACAACATTGTTTTTCTTTTCTTTTATTGGAACCTAGGATGGAACCAGGAATGTTTAACAATTGAACAATATTCCTAGCCATTTATAATGTTTTTTGTGGGGGAGGCATTAAGTTACTAAGTTACTGAGGCTGGCCTCAAACTTACAATCCTCCTGCCTCAGCCTCCTGAATCAAGATTACAGGCATGCATCACCATGTCTGGCATTTTTTTTTCAGTACTGGGTATTGAACCCAGGGGTGCTTCACCCCCAAATTACATCTAAGCCCTTTCTATTTTGAGACATGGTCTTGCTAACTTACCCCAGTCTGACCTTGAACTTTCTATGTTTCTGCCTCAGCATCCAGAGTCTCTGGGACTACAGACTTGTGCCATTGTGCCTAGATAAAACCACTGATTCTTAATCAGGTGTGCTCAAGGTGGTATGACCCTAGGCAGTGACGATAATTAGAAAAGGTTTAGGTTCAGATTTTGCATCTTCATTTTAATAACATCATTCTGTAAGTCTTAAACACATCCTAAATTGGACTTCTAAGTTTTATGAGCTAACATGAGAGCTTTAAGTGATTTAAAAATATTCTTATGTTAATACTGCTAGGCTCTGAACATCTGTGTTCTATGGTGCTCCATTCCCTTAGATTTGGAGTTTAAAATGAGAGATGATAAGTTCCTAATTCAAAACAAGAAACTACAAGAAATATGAGACAGTATAAAAGCTGTTCAAAAACAGTAATCATTCTCAAAAATCTGTAGCATGCACACACACATTTTCAAGATGATTTATTTGCTTGTTTTCTTTAATTGCAGATTTTTTTCTGACACTGTCATGAAGTCAGATTGTTTCCTTCAGTCAGAAAAGAATGCCAGAGAGGGTCGGATGTTTTCTCTCATCTGTGGAGGCTGGAGCTAAACCCAGGCCTGTGTGAAAGGCAGTCAGTCTCATGCATTAGACCCAGCAAAGGCATAGCAACACATAATCTAGGAAACCAGAGACATGTATCAGGGAGGAGGGGGAGAGTGGGAGAGGGGAGAGCTTGGGAGCATAGGGAGGGATCTAGGGGTAAATCTGATTTAAGAATATATGCAGATCATATTGTTACTTTATATACATTTTTGATTGTACAATAACTAAATTTCTTAATAAAAATAAAAGTCACAAAACATAAAAAAAGAAAATAATGGCAGAGGTCCTGAAAATCAGAGATGTTGCCTTAGGGAAGGAGGTACAGGAAGGACTCAGAGCTCTCCCTTGCTAAGATGATCCTTACAAGAGTGAATGTAAAAAGGAAAGAGAGGTGCAATCTACCAGTTCTTGAGCTCATATTTAAACTTTAAACTTCTTTACGCCTGCGAAGTGAATGTTCTCAATAAGTCTACTCTTCTGTTGATGAAGATTGCCCAACCTAAAATTTTTGTTTATGAACAGACAAACCAGAATTGTGAGGGTTTGGGGAGGTTCAGGATACACGTAGGAACTTCGAAGAAAAGGAAAAGGAGATAAAGAGCAGAACCCAGGATACCAAGGGATCTTTAAAATAAAAGAAATAACAGAGGCTCACTTACTGGTATGGAGGAAAGACATTTTATTTTTAAACAAAATCTGTGTTATCAATCTTGAGCAAATAACTTGTATTCCCCTCCCCCCCCAAAAAAAACCTGTTTACTCCTCCGTAAGAAGCTCCTGCCTAGGGATTCAGAGATGATTACAAGTTCCTATTTTAGTGAGCATTGGGTTTGTTTTGAATCAAAATATCAAGGGGAGAAGAAATGAGGACAAGAGTTTCTGTCTGAGAGGCAGTAAACATTTTCTATATTCCAGTGGCAATAATCTAGGACATCAGTTCACATGTTTGTTTCTAACGGTTTTGAGAAAGCAATGCAATTCCTGTTAGCCCACATATATAGCCTAAATGCATCTAACCCTAACTCCATCTATAACCTAACTTTAAAATCTGGAATATCTGGACCTGTGATTGTTTTGCATGTAAACAGATGTTGGAATAGAAAAAAAAAATCAAGATCTGATCCAAAAATGATAGGAAATAAAAAATAAATGCTTATAAAGGTCTTAGATGTTAGAAGATTTAATGATAAACACTAAAGCAGGTCCCATTTGATGATATTTCAGTTAAATATCAAAGTTTTTTCATAGTTTGAAATGCTCAGGACAAATCTCTGTAAAATGTCACCGATGACAGCTTTGTAAAATTGCGTGAACCCATCATCCCTGAGAAATGTTAAACACTGATGATTCTGAAGAAAGTAAATGCAATTTTCTTGAATTGAACAGGGATTTGGGGTAGTTTTTTTTACCTGACTGCATCACTGCATAGAGGTCACACATTCTTAAAATGAAAGCAAATAAGAGTCCTGACAATTTATTTCTGAAAGGAGAATGAACTGGTAAATCAAGAAAAATGTAAACATTCTGTGAATGAAGAGTTAGATAATTTTGTTCAGGAATACTGGGAAAGAGGAGTTGGGGCTTCAACCAAGAGTCCAAATGTGCTGACGTTGGCATTTTCCCCCATCGAGTGCTGTCATTATTATCTAGGACCTCACTGGAAGCAAACCTAAGAGATGAGAACAAGATAAAGTTGTCAGATTGTTTTCATTCTAGTTGCACTCCGGTAGCTCAATAGTGCTCTGAGACTTTTGTTCCTTCTATAAGTGCATTGGGTTTCTTTGTTTTGGACTATGAAGCACACTGAAGAATTCAACATCCATTGTCTTAGAGTTTTTTCAAACCACACAAATCAAAGACCTTAAATAAAATCTGTCTTACACCTTCTCTTTGATCCTATTTTCTATGTGTCCTTGAATGCTTCTTCTCATTGCAGAAAGTAAATGTAGTTTCAGTTTTGCATCACTATTATTTTAGTATGACTGTCAAACACATTCAACTAATCCTTTCCACCTCACTCAAAGTGATTTTCCCCTGTTCTTGCCCTTTCTCAGTGATTCAACAAACACCCCTGAATCATTTTGTTGCTTACTAATCTTAATTTGGGCCATTATTATTATAATATTTTGGACATCATTTATTATTAGTTAAGAAAATAGTGAAAGTCTAAACTGCTCAGGAAATGAAGAATAAAGATGCTACCCTTCTTGGCCATTAAGATTTTCAGTATCATAACAATTTCTAACTTCTTAATATCTTACAGTTAATTAAATCATCAACTAGACATATCCTGTTTATTGCCCTTTTGCATTAAAGTAAATTAAACAGAAAGGAAATACAACTTAATTGGCCTTAGATAAGTAGTTATACTGTTACTACAACAGTTCTGTTGAAATTTTGTAATCATAATTATGCAAATCTTAATTAGTTAATTATTGTTGTGCAGTTTTTCTTGACTTAAGGGGGGAAAACCATTGGCACAATCAACCACATCATGCTGTGTCAGAAACTTTAAATCAGAAAATTTTTTAGAATAAACTGTAGAGTGCTTTATTATTTATTGGAATATAATTCCCTAAGCATTTAATAGGAAAAAAGTCTGAAACTCCTCCTTGCTTCAAAGTTTGCTCTTCTTTGTGGTTGCCAAAGTGTTGCTTTGATTTGTCAGAATAAGACTGATGTAGGTAAGAAAAGTCATCATGTGTAAGTGATTTTTCATCCAAGTAGAAACTATATAAAAGACGTTCATGGAGTATTGGTTCTTCTGAGAATAAGCTTTGAATATTTTTTTTTTGTCTTAATACATCAGATGTTGAGTTTAGACATTTTAATTCAATTTTTTTTTAAAAGAGAGGGACAGTGAGAGAGAGAGAGAGAGAGAGAGAGAGAGAGTTGCTTTGAGACTTTGCTGAGTACGTGGGTGCTGGGGTTTGAACTCATGTACTCGCGCATGCCGGGCAAGCACCATAACCACTGAGCCACCGCTCCAGCCCCTTTACTTCAATTTTTGACACTTAAAAACCTTGGAAGGGGAGAAACCATTTCCATTGTAGTGCTTTATGTACATTTTTGAAAATGTACATATTTGGCACGTTTGAGAAAAATAAAATTTTAAAAGTTAACCAAATCACTAACAAAAGCAGTGTTAGGTATTTCTGGAGGGGTAGAAACTTTGTGTTGGCTAAACCAAAATATCTGACAAGAACAACTTAGAGGAGGAGAAGTTTGTTTTGCTTGATGGTTTTAGGAGTCTCAGTCCATAGTCAGCTGATATATTGCTCTGGGCCTGAGGTGAGGCAGAAGGTCATCATCCACGTGTATGGGGAAGGAAGGCTGTTCAGCTCCTTGCAGTCAGGAAGCAGACAGAGAAAGAGAGGAATGTGCCAGACAGACGATAAGCCCTGTCAGGCATGTGCCCGGTGATCTGCTCCCATCATGTACCTTCCACATCCCAGTAATCCAATGAGTCTCATGGGTGCCTTAAGTCACTGATAAGATCAGAATCCTCTTGATTCAGTCACTTCCCCAGAACTCTACCTCTGAACATGTAGACTTTGGGGGACAGTCTAGATCCAAACCATAGTAGGAGGTAACTTGAGTAAACTAGACAGACAGCTCAGAGTGGCTAGAAGACAGATGAAGAGATAAAGCAGAATGGGCCAGATGCAAATGGATCACTGAGGCAGCAAAGCTTCCCTGGGCAGAGAACAGCAACCTGCTCTAAGAGGAACCTTACACACCTGGAATGTTCCCTTTTGGAGAAGACATGGATTAAGGCATTCAGTTTTTAATTTGTTACAATTCTAATGCAAACTAGCCTAATGCTTTCCTGGTTCCTTCATCAATGAGATAAATAAATCTTCTTATCTGTTACCCAAAAGAATAGGTCTCTACCTAACTTTTTGAAATTGTATTTTGATAAGTTTGAAGTTTCCACCAAGATGACCAAATAATGTACCTTTCAGAGAAGTAAAAACCCATTCTTGGCTCCAGGATCAAATTCCAAGGCCAAAGAATGTTACTTTCCCTGGTTCTTTTTCTTTTCCCTAGTTCAGTGTTTTTGCTTGTGTTTGTAGTTTTGGTTTTCAAATCACCAATAAGTTATCTCTTTGTTTTTTTCCAGGGGTGAGGACCTGAAACCTCAGAGCCTTGCGCATGCTAGGCAAGTGCTCTGCCACTGAGTTAAATCCCCAACCCCGCCAATAAGTTATCTCTTGATGTGCCAGAAGTGTTTGTGATTTTGATTTTATGACCTTTTTTGGATGATCTTTTTTGGGTAGAGATCTATTCTTTTGGGTGACAGATAACAGAAAATTTTATTTGTTCATCAACCTTGTGAAATTTTGTTTTCTGTGTTTATTTTATTCTATCACTGAGATACAGAGATAAAGCTATACGCTAAGTGTCTATGTGCTTTTGTATTTGAGATATTTTCCTACCTTTGGAGAAATAAATAAATTAGACATAAAATCACTTAAATAAGGAGCTTTGTTTTGATTGGCATATAGAAGCTCAGAGTTTGCAAAAGTCTAATATAAATGAACATAAAAATTCCTAGAAAATAAATTTCATACCTAATATCTTAAATATGGCACCCTTAAAAATAATTTTCATTGTAAATGTCAGTTTCAAAGAACTCACACACACACACACTCAAGAATCCCAGTTTCCTTAATTAAAGTGAACCCTTAACAATTCTGAGTTGCTTGACAATTTTCATTCAATACATCTATGTCTTTTCCCTGATCTAACATCTATGAATTTTATTGAAAGTTCTTATGCTAATACACTGCTCAGATAAGTAGCATTATTCTCACATGCTTAAGAATTTAAAAAAATGTGTTCTACTAAATCACAAAATAATTCTGACTTTTCTTTTTTTAAAGAGAGAGGGACAGTGAGAGAAACAGAGAAAGAGAAAAACAACTTTATTTAGTTTTTCACATGGCCTTAGTTGCTCCAACATTTAGTTGTGCACGTGGTAATGGGGTTTGAACCCGGGTCCTCGTGATTGGCAGGCAAGTGCTGAAACCACAGAGCCACCGCTCCAGCCCCAATTCTGACAATTTTTATATCAATAGTAATGATCTGGGTGAAATAACTGAAATAAGATTTTCAGGATCTTTAGTTAATTTGAAGATCTTGAACTTATATTAAATCATGCAATTAAAATATAATCTTTGAACACTTCTACAGTAAATGCAAGATTGAAGCTACATTATTTACCATATATACATGTTTCTATATATACTTATATATGATACAATAGCACATGTTTGTATAACCTGATTTATTATCTATATTATAGAGTTGCTTTACCTCACCTGTTGTTTAGTTTGTCACTTTGACAAATTACCTGAGAAAACCAGTTTAAGTATACTAATCATACCTCATACCCTAATTATGGCACACTTAAAAATTACAAGGTGTGGTGGCACATGACTGTAATCCCGACTACTTGGGAGACTGGGGCACGAGGCTGATCATGATGGATTAATTCATTGATAATGTCAGAACCCACAAGACACATCATTTCCTAAAATGCCACTTCTAAGCATTGCTGCACTAGAGAAATCCTTCAGCACATGAGCCTTAGAGGGACATTCTGAATGCAAATCATGACACTCTATATGGCAAATACTGGAATGTGCCATCGAGATCCTCTTTCAGAAATAAGTTACACATTCATTCACGGGATGAGGATACTGCTGAAAGAAGGTCTGTTTGGACAAGCACCTCCAGTAAAGAAGACTCCCTTATCTGTAGTCTTGTTTCCTTCCAGGTGATGCCTGCATCCAATGATGGGGCAGAACAAGATCTTTTGCAACAACTTTCCACAGCTCTCGGTGGTCATCTCAGTCCTAACGTGTGATTACCTGGGACTTCATGGGACTGGCACTCAGTTCTACTTTCCCCAACCCAACTCTGGACAGTATTGATTTGTCTTTTCTTCCTTCCACAAATGATCTGAGAGCACTTTCCAATCTCCCTGACATGTTCATCTCCACACAAAGATCTGTTCCCTGTGAAATCTGGCCTGGGGAACTTTTGGTTATGTGTGTATGTGTGTATATGTATGTATATATGTGTGTATTTTAGTCAGCTTTTTTGCTGCTATGACCAAAAGACCTAACAATAATGATTTTCAGGAGGAAAAGTTTGTATGGGCTCACAGTTTCACAGGTTTCATGGCTGGCTCCATTTCTTGGTTCCTGGGGGTGCAAGGTGAGGCAGAACATTGTGGTAGAAAGGTGTGGCAGAGGAAAGTAGCTGGGAACCTAACACCTAGGAAGGAGAGAGAGAGAGAGAGAGAGAGAGAGGTAGTGTTCTACTCACTCATGACAAAATATAGTCCCTAAAGCACACCTCTAGGGACTCACCTCCTCAGCCACACCCTACCTGCTTACAATTTCCACCCTATTAATCCCCATCAGAGGATCAGTGCACTGAATAGGTTAAGGCTCTCTCATAAGCCGATCATTTCACCTTTAAATTCTCTTGCATTATTTCCTACATGAGCTTTTGGAGGACACCACATATTGAAACCGTAAGTGTGTATATGTATATATGCATGTGAGTGTGTATGTATTTGTCCTCTTGAAAAAAGTATAAAAAATGTGTGAATCATGTACATTTTTAAAATTTCTGGTATGCTAAATTCTTGTATATGATACAGTCATATACAGTCAACTCTAATATAATTTCTCTCTAGTTCTTTGAAATCAAAGCTACTTACCAGATTAAAAGCTAAGAAGTTCATGGGTGATTATGGATCTACTAGGATCAGTGGTGATAAAGGAATTTGACTGTGTGGTAAGGTTTTGAGAGTTGTTCTTGTTTTTGAAGAGAAAAAATGAGCTAATAGGTCTAATAGAAGCATGTGCTGATGTAGCACATTCTGTTCCCTGACAGGTCTTGAGAATGTCACAGATAATTTCACTAAAGAAACTGCAATCAGTAAAGTGAGGGAGATCCTTGGCAGCAACTTCAGAAAACAGTCAGTAGATAGAAATATTTGGCACCTTAGCGGCAATTCAGGAAGGGTGACCCAAGTTTATTACGAATAAACAAATCTTATTTCCCAGTCTCCACCAAAAGAGGGCTACTTAAGCAACATTAATTTTTCAAAAGACAGAAATTAGATGCAGTTGGCTATGGTTCTACTTCTAATTCAATCATTACCTTTTTACATGTTTCATAAAAATCCGAAACCTTAGGCCTATCACCCTCTTTATTGGAATCATTAGTAATAGTTTTATAACTCCCATTAATCCAAGCTTCTTCATGCCCTGACCCCTCCTTATTACTTCTGACCCATCCTTCTGGCTCTTCTTCCCACTACACCCTTCCACCCAAACACAAACCATGTGTGTAGTTTCCCATGGTGGAATAGACTGTGCTCATGTTCCAAGAGACATCCAGGAGTTTAGAAGGTAGGATCTACAGCAGTCCAGTCCCACCATTTCTCTGCCATTTCCAGTCTGTGTGAACTATTGCAAATTTACCTCATCTCCCTGTTCCCTGATCAATAATTTGAAAATGTTGTTGATGTCTACTTCATCTGTTTCTGACAAGGATTAAGTGTAGAATGGACCATAACTCAAATATTTTCTTGGTCTTCAATTATGTGGTAGCAATAACATATTCTTATTTGGGGACTCTTCTGCCCCATTTTGCATCTTGAATCTGTTACTGTGTTTGTGAGCATACTAAATGTGTATGCTTAAGCATTTAAAATTCTACCTTTTGAATATGTATGATAAAAAGTATTCATTTGATAGAGTCCTTTTAAATGTAGATGATTGTGTAATTGTGATAAATTAATGAAAATTTTATTATTGCAAATTTTATGTTGCCTAGAGATCTCAGGATAAATGCCTGAAACATCTCTACCAATTTTCTATTAAAATACAGAAAGATGTATGTGAACGTTTTTCTTTTCATAAGAAGAATTAAATGTGTAGAAGACTTAAAGGAAAAGAAGTCTTTTACCTTAAATGGCTTAGTGCAGGGAGAACATGCATATTCTGGAATTCTCTGATAATCATCTTAAGTGGATCTTCAGAAGAAGGGCTGACCTCTGTGAGAAGACTGAAATGCTCCTTCGCAGTTCAATCCCTCGCCCTGGCTGTTACTAACACTAAAATGACAGCCATGTGCTCAGGACAACTGCTATGGCCATGTCTCCCATAAACTCCTGAAAGGCTACAAAAAGGCTTGAAATAATAGACTTTTGTTTTGGCAGGGATTAATGACAACCTTTTTTGTCTAAGTAATGGACTTTACATTGTGAATTTTAAACTCATTGAGCATTAGTTAATTGTTATAATGCATGCCAACAATGTGACTTAAACTAATTTCCATTGGATCAGTTGTCTGAATTATTGCCTACCAGTCATCCTCCCCAGGTATGATTTTTCTCTTCTACACATTAAGCATAAAGATCTTTGCAGAATCCACCAAGATGCATACTGTAAGCCAGTTGCCCCACAAAACGGACTTATTTACTCAAGAATTTTATTTGCATGTGAATATTTGACAGTTGTAGTAGATAGCAACAAAACTAACACAAATCCCTCCCTTCCCTTACCCACAATATCTCTAATAAAGTATTAAGCTGTATAACATTACACCTTATCTGGATTAAACACATGATAATAAA
>PVKS010035132.1:0-20315 GCA_004027875.1 Aplodontia rufa
CCCCCAATTACTCACCCTTATCCCTCCCTTCCCCTTCCCACAATATCTCTAAAAAGTATTATGTTGTATGACATTATACCTTATCCAGATTTAACATATGATAATAGATCATCTTTCTCACTGGCCGGGATCTAGATCCAGCCTCCACAGATGAGTGGAGACATTCGACCCTTGGTTCTCTGGGTTAAGCTGATTTTACTCAGCATAATTTCTTCCATAGCCATCATTTACCTTCAAAGACTGCAATATCATTTTTTCTAAATGCTGTGTAAAATTCCATGGTATAAATGTACCACAGTTTTTGGATCCATTCATCCAGTAAGGGACATCTGGGTTGTTACCATAGTCTAGCAATAGTAAACTGAGCTGCTATGAACATAGATATTGCTGTGTCACTATAATGTGCTGATTCTAAGTCCCCTGGAAAGATATCCAGGAGTGGAATAGCAGGGTCGTATGGTGGGCTCATCCCTAGTTTTTTTGAGGATTCTCCACACTGCTTTCCAGAGGGGCTGTACCAGTCTGTAGCTCCACCAACAGTGTGTTAGTGTGCCTATCTCTCCACAGCCCCTCCAGCATCTATATTGTTATTTATTTTCTTCAACTTTGCCATTCTGACTGGTGTAAGGTGATATCTTAATGCATTTATTTGCATTTCTCTGATTACTAGTGATTTAGAACACTTTCTCATGTATTCATTGGCTTGATCAATGTCCTCTGTTGAGAAGTTTCTATTTAGCTCTTTGGCCCATTTATTAATTGGGCTGTTAGTGTTTTTGTAGTTGACATTTTTGAGGATTTTGTAGATTCTGGATATGAGACCTTTGTCAGAGGAATCATAGCCCATGATTCTCTCCATTTCCATAGGAAATCTCTTGACTCTTTTGATTGTTTCCTTGGCAGTACAAAAGCTTTTTATCTTAATGGCATCCCATTCACTGATTTTTGACTTTACTTCCTTCACTTTTGGAGACATGTTGAGAAAGTCTTTGCCTACTCCGAAATGCTGAAATGTTGGACCTAATTTGTTTTCTATCAGTTGCAAGGTAGCTGGTTTAATATCTAGCTGCTTGATCCATTTTGATTTGATTCTCGTGCAAGGAGAAAGATATGAGTCTAATTTCAGCTTTCTCCAAGTGGCTGACCAGTTTGTCCAGCACCATTTGTTGAAGAGGCTGTCACTTCTCCATGTAATATTTTGTCCCCCTTTGTCAAAAATCAGATTTGAGGGTTTGTTTCAGTGTCTTCTATTCTATTCCATTGGTCTTCTTTCCTAACTTGATACCAGTACCATGCTGTCTTTGTTACTATGGCTCTATAGTATAGTTTTAGATCTGGAATGGCAAAACCACACATTTCATCTTTCTTGCTTAGTAGTTTTTTGGAAATTCTTGGTTTCTTATTATTCCAAATGAATTTGAGAATTGCTTTTTCTATGTCTGTAAAGAACAACATAGGTATCTTTATAGGAATAGAATTAAATCTATATAAAGCTTTTGGTAGAATGGCCAGTTTTATTATATTAATTCTGCCTAACCAAGAGCATGGAACATCTTTCCATCTTCTTAGGTCGTCTTGGATTTCATTCTTCAGTGTCTGATAGTTTTCGTTATAGAGTTCTATGATTTCCCTTGTAAGGTTAATGCCCAAGTATTTTATTTTTTTTGAAGCTATTTTGAAAGGGACTGATTTCCTGACTTCTTCTTCAGTCCTATTGTTATTAGTATATAGGAAAGCTATTGATTTATGTGTGTTGATCTTGTATCCTGCCACTTTGTTAAATCTATTTATGAGTTCAAGCACTTTACTGATGGAGTTTTTTGGATCTTCCAGATACAGGATCATGTCATCAGCAAAAAGAGAGAGTTTGACTTCCGAGGTGAAATATTAATGTAGTTTTGATTTGCATTTCTCTGATCACTAGTGATTTAGAATGCTGTCTCATTAATTCATTGGCTTCCTCGATTTCCTCTGTTGAGAAGTTTTTGTTTTGCTCACTGGTCCATTTATTGAGTGGATTGTTTGTGATTTTAATATTAAGTTTCTTGAATTCCTTGTAAATTTTGGATATTAGTCCCCTGTTGGAGGAATCAAAGGCCATGGTTATCTCCAATTCTGTAGGTTCTCTTTCATCAGTTTTGAACAATTCCTTGTGTAAGCAAAAGCTTTTTAGTTTAGTTTGATTCTTGACTTTAATTCTTTGGCTTTGGGAGTCTTGTTGAGGAAGTCCTAGCCAACTCCCACATGCTGTAGTGTTGCTCCTAATTTTTCTTTTTTTTTTTTTTTTTTTTTTAAAGAAAGAGGGACAGTGAGAGAGAGAGAAAGAGTGAAACAACTTTATTTAGTTTTTCACATGGCCTTAGTTGCTCCAACACTCAGTTGTGTACGTGGTGCTGGGGTTTGAACCTGGGTCCTCATGCTTGCAAGGCAAGCGCTGAAACCGCTGAGCCACCGCTCCAGCCCCTCCTAATTTTTCTATAAGCAGTTGTATGGTAGCTGGTTTAAATCCTAGTTCCTGGATTCATTTCAATTTGATTTTTCTGCAAGGTGAGATGTAGGGTTCTAATTTCAACTTGCTGCAAATGCCTGTCCACTTTGTCCAGCCCATTTGTTGAATAGGCTGTCTCTCCTCCATGTTACACTTTGACCCCCTTTGTCAGAGATTAGATGTTTAAAGATTTGTGGGTTTGTTTCAGAATCTTCTATTCTATTCCATTGGTCTCCATGCCTATGAACACCAATACCATACTGTTTTGTTACTACGGCTATAGTATAATTTTAGATCTGGAGTTGTAAAACCTCCTGTTATGTCTTTCTTGCTTAGTAATGTTTTGGCTATTATGGGTTTCTTGTTATTCAAAATAAATATGAGAATTGCTTTTTAGATATCTGTAAAGAATGACATTGGTATCTTGATGTGGATTGCATTGAATCTGTATAGTGCTTTTGGCAGAATGGCCATTTTAATTATATTAATTCTGCCTAACCAAGAATGTGGAACATCTTGCCATCTTTTCAGGTCTTCTTCAATTCCTTTCCTCAATGTTTGATAATTTTCATTATAGAGGTCTTTTACTTTCCTTACTAGATTTATTTCCAAGTATTTTTTTTAGGATATTGTGAATGGTACCTAATTCCTGATTTCCTCTTCTGACACTATTATTGTTAGCATATAAAATGCTATTGATTTATGGGTGTTGCTCTTATAGCACACCACTTTGTTAAATCTGTTTATAGGCTGAAGCCGTTTTCTGGTGGAGTTTCCTGCATCTTCCAGATATAGGATCGTGTCATCAACAAAAAAAGAGATAGTTTGACTTCTTCTCTTCCTATTCTTTTCCTCTGCTTTCCTTCCATTGACTGATTGCTCCAGCTAGGGTCTCAAGGGCTACACTGAATAAAAGTGGTGAGAGTAGGCAGCTTGTCTTGTTCTAGATTATAATGGAAATGCTTTCAGCTTTTCTCCATTTAGTTTTGTACTAGCTGTGGGTTTGTCATATATAGTTAAACAACATATATTGAGATGCTAATGGGTATAAGAAATTGTGCTAGATGCAGAAAATACTACCATGAATAAAATATTTTAGGGAAAATAGACTAATCATATAAGTAATGGTGGTGGGAATAAGCCCAATTACAAAATTAAGCAAGATGCAAGGGAAAAAATAGTCAAAAGTTAATTTTGTTTGAGATAAACAAAAAAGACTTCTATAAAAATGTGTCTTTATACATATCCCCAGAGACAGGAGAAGACAAAGCAGACACACTTCCTCTAGATATATCTCTGAAATATTTCTGCAAAGCATGTTGTAGAGATGTATCTAGGAGAAATAACAAACATAAAGAGCTGAGCCTGAGGAGTATTTGTTGTGTCAGAGAAATATGGAGAAGTGGGAGAGCTGGGTGTATGTAAACAAAGGGTCCTGTGTGGTGAAAGGGGCAGGTGACACTGTTCTCAAATATTCTTCCATGTGACCCAGTCAGCCCTCTTGCTTTCTTCTGTCCTCTGTACACTGATAAGTGTATAAGTAGGCATTTGAGAAAGACTTAGAGCTCCTAATTTTAGTTTGGCAGAGTATGAACAGAAGGAAAATTCTATATTAGTCAGTGGCTTGACAAGAAATAAGGCAGACTCAACAAGGATTGTTCAAAGGATTTAAGTAAGAGCATATTTATAGAGGAGTGACCATAGCAGGAAACCACCACCTGATGGCTGAGAGGGGATGGTGCCTCAAGATTCTAGTAGGAGCTGTAGCTATGCAGGAAGCATCTGCTCAACAGGAGCAGTAGGGGTGGATTAGACAGCCCCTGCTAGATTGGAGACTCACAAAGAAAGAAACAGGGGTTGCAATACCCTACCACTCTGTCCTGCTCCCCTCCTGTCTTCTGTCAGTGACCTTATTGGTCCAATTCACCTGGAAGTCAGAAAAATAAAAGAGTTCTGGTAATTTATTCTGTAGGGTTCAACATTCTCAAGCACAGAGAAGAATACAAAGTAGATCGCGGACGTGTATGGTGGCACACTCTTATAATTCCAATGACTCAAGGGGCTGAGCAGGAGGATTATAATTTCCATGCCAGCCTTAGCAAATTAGTGAGACCCTATCTAAGAAAAGAAAATATCTCTAAGAGGTGGTGGATAGCTCAGAATCATACACACAAAAATAAATTGGATCAAGGTGGGAGAAAAATGTAAATAGAAACTGGCACAGTCTATAATAGTGCATTTCATCTGTATTTTATTGGGGCTTTTATTTCAGAAGCAATTATAGCAGCAATAGTTAATAAGAATCAAATAAGTATGCAAATATGTTACACTTTGTAATGAATCAAGAAGATATTCTTCTAATCATTAAAAATTCAAATGCTTATGAAGTTCCAAGGCAATTCAGATATTTTTAATCTACTCCCCCAAAGAGAGGTTTGTGTGCATGTATGGATCATTTATTTTTAATTATTACATTTATCTATGTCTAATATATTGTCTTGAGGATTTGAAGAAATCATACATAAGTGAGTAGTCTCAGACATGATTTGTTGATCTCTATTTTGGACCTCTAGCACTGTTTGGAGGGCCAGATGCAACCAACTGTGCTTCATTCCTATTGTCTAACAGCATGTATCTGATGACGTTGTGCTAGACAGAATTTCTGCACATTTCCCACTAGTCTTCAAGATTGCTGTGTTCCCTAAGATTCTTCATGGAGTTCACAGTCACAATCTTACTTCCAAATTTTTATTTGGAGGCTATTGAAAATCAGAGATGACATCAATTTATACCTGTTGTTATATTCGCTAGAGAGGGTTTCTTTTGATAAGGATTTGAAGTGAATTGCATTATTAAGCTGTGGTTCTAACCATACATCATGGAACTGCCTTGGCAAGGAAGTTTCTCAAAGGTTATCTCTTCTAATTCTAAAAATATTCTCCTAGTATTATAATATTTACAAGGCTCTATGTAGATGCTCATCTGAATGAAAGGAGTTTCTTTTTGAATGATTCCACAGGATAAGAAAAAGAAGGTAAATTGATTTTCACTTTCCAGAGTTAATTAACAGCTAAGATGAGAACACTTATCTAACACCTCCATCCCCTAGAACAAGACCAATATCGTGGGCATACATTCAGAAGTGAGGAATCATCAGTGCACTGGTGGCTGCACGACTTTAGGCAATAAGCCTCCCAGTTCCCTGGTCTGTATGCTCAAAGGCAGAGAAAAAAGAACAGCTAAAGAAGAAACTTGGAATTGAATGAAAATCATTATCAATACGCTCCAAATGTCAAATATGCCCAGCATTAAAGAATCCACAGAACATTTAAATCAGAAAGAACTTGATATAAGAACTAATGGTCTTGACTGTCCCTTGAAACAGAATTTAGGGGTTGGAAGGAGATTGAAAATATGACTAATCACCCCTACCACCATTTCCCTAAGGAGGACACTGAGGAAGTAGAGAATGAGCATTGGTTTATATACTTCCAAGCTAATCGGTATTAAAGTCCATCTTAAAACAACCTTCCAAGAAGCAGAGACTGAGCAAGGAGCTAGGGATTCTGATACATAGAATTTCCTGAAGGAGTGCACTCAGGAACTCCTGTGACTGAATGAAGAATACAGGGAGGGAGAGTGAAAGAGGCCAGCAAGGATGTGATCATGGGTAAGTATAATCTTGACCTGACCCATGAGGGTCCTGGAACATAAAACACACTGCAGAGGTGACCACAGCTCAAGCAAAAGGGTTGAGGTATTGGGCACATAAGGCATTAAATGTAGGCCACCTGGCAATGGGGGGCAGGCATAACTTCTAGGGCAAGGCACTCCAGGGGCAGCTACAAGCCACTCACAGCTGACTCAGACTGAGGGGTGGTGTATGAACCCAGTATTGAGACTCTGGATAGAGGACCCATAGAATCAAAATCTGAACTCAACCCAGACTCCTATATACGCTCTGTACAGGATGCCATGTTGTCCACAGCTTCCCCTCCTCCCACCATTAACCATGACTTAACCTCTTCTGCCTTCTTCCCTCTCATCCTAATAGGATGCAAGGTAAAGCAAGTAGAACCAAGTGTATTTCCTCCTGCTTCCTATCAAATTTGTTTCTTCAGCTGCTCAGATTTGTGAGAAGTGTTGCTCAGTGTCCCTGAAAGCATCAGAACACTGCTTTGGCATACTGCACTATTTTGTGTCCTTGAATTAGCATGGATTTTGAGATTGTGTCAATAGTGATAAATCTGAAATTCACTTTCTCAGCCTGGGTGCCCCAATCTACTACTTTGGCCTTACTGGAAGATATTGAACAAAGCATTTAGACAAAATGAACCCACTTAAAAACAACACACTGAAAATGTAAAGATAATGAAAAAGAAAGCTAGACCACTGGGGGAGGTTGGAGTAATCACAGGCCTTAAATAACAGAAGTCTGTGGATTCATGCTGGGGACCTAAGTAGGTCACCTAATCGGTTGTTTACTGTGCTCTTGGATGTGAAGCATGATAAAGTAAGCAGGGAAGAAACAGTGTGAGCTCCATCTCCATAACAACAGAGAAGAGAACAATTACAGGAGACCCTGGCCAGCCACCTCCACAAAAGCAGTTTCAACCTCAGAGCAATGAGGAGTGACATAGCAAACTACCACTGATGTCTGAAAAACACGGGGCACAGAGCCAAGTAAAAACTTTCCCTTTCTTGAGGACTGAAGACTTTGATCCACGGACAAATTTGCTGAACCAGCTGAAGCTTTGAAAGGACCAAGCTAACTAGTACAAGAAAAATGAGACAATAGAATGAGGGTTTTAAAAAAGATTTGATTTCAGCACATACTACATTAAAGATGGGATGGAGGGGCTGGAACAGTGGCTCTGTGGTTAAGGCACTTGCCTGGCATGCATGAGGACATGTATTTGTACCCTAGCACCATGTACACCATGAAGTGTTGGAGCAACAAAAGCCACATGAAAAACTAAAAAATTGATTCTGTCTTTCTCTCTCTCTTAAAAAAATAAAATAAAAATGGGACAGAGGTAGGATAGAAGACATACAGATAGGTAGAAAGGAGACAGGCAGGACAAAAGTGGCCATGATTTTAAGTCCTCCTTCACGTGGATTAAAAGTCCAAATTGACTTTTACGTATCTCAATCACAAGCAACACTGTCAAATCAATTATTAGAACTTATTCACACACACACGCACACACGCACACACGCACCAATGTAATACTATGTTCACAAAGTAGAACACATCAAAAAATGGGGGAAGAAAAGACTCTTGTCCCAATAATGCTCACTGTATCATCACATTACCTATCCCCACTCCTCCTCCTGGTGACAGTCAATGCGCCTGTTAACAACACAATGGAGAACCAAAAATACCCTCTGAGATCATCTTCCTGTATTGTCAATCTTACATGTACAAACATGCCTAGCTAAGATGGAGCTGCTACGTTCCTTGGCAACACCTGCACTCCACCTGTCTGTTAGAGTGTGTACTTCTTTCTTTCTCTCACTGTGTTCAATCTCTGCTTCACTTGGACGTATCCTCAAATTCCTTTTTGTGACAACATCAAGGACCCTCAGGGCCTAAGTTGAGATCCACCTCCTCTTTGGGGAACATCTTCTGGGGAACATCTTCAGGATCTTCTCCAAGTGACACAACAACAACATATACTAGTTGTTATGGTTTGGATATAAGATATTCCCCTCAAAATATTCAGACATGAAATGATTAGATGACGACAGCTTTGATCTAATCAGTTTATCCTTTGAATGGACTGATTGCGGTGAGTGTAGCAGGTGGGGCGTGGTTAGAGCAGGAGGATCATTGGGAGCTGTCCCCCAGAGGGTTCAACTTCTATGCAGTCCTTTCCCCATTCTCTCTCTCTGCTTCCTGACCACCATTTATGAACTAGTGCTCCTCCACCATGATGTGCTTCCTCACCAGAACAATGGACTTGGACAACCATGGACGAACTTTCTGAAATCATGAGTGGAAATAAACTTTTCCTCCTCTAAGTTGATCTCATCAGGCTTTTTGGTCACAGCAATGCAGAACTGACTGGCATACTAGTAAAAGATGAATATATTGTCAAGACTTACCTGTTTTATCAAGTGTACATCTAATTTTAGACATAGTATTGAAAATGATAACTTGATTTGAGATCTAAAATTTAAATTAGTTATTGTTTCTTATCTTAGTAAAATACAAAAAGGTAAACCAAATTAAACTTAACTCCAGTTTTTCAAGTCATGATGAATTTCACTAAGTATTTACAACAGTTCTCTTCATGAAATTTTCAAAGCAATCTAATTTTTTAGATGTATTAATGCACAGGTGAACTTATTTGGGAAATTGTTTTGAGAAATTTTTGCTAGTAGATCAGAAATTTTCTTTCAGCATGAAATAATTCATTGCTTTCAACTAATCTGCATTTTACAAACCATCACCTTGAGACATTTGTACTTGATTTTTAAAAATTTACGTTTCTAGAGAACTTAATTCTTTGAGGAATTTTGAATCTGGACTTTTTTTCTTTTGCCAGTAAAGAATATATTTGAGGAGTCACTAAGATTAAATTTAATATATCATTAATTACCTCAGCCCTTAATAAATTCTTGACACTAGGACTTTAACTTCTGAGAATTCCTTTCTCTCCTTCCCTCCAATTCCAGTCCTTCATCCTTGAATTTCTGTAGGCAGGAAAGTTCATATGTATTGAGCAGCAGGGACTGGATGTCTCTAACTACAGCCACATTCCATAGACTCAATATATCAGTTTGTAAATGAGTAGAAAAAATTCATTTGAGAAAACTTTGCAGGCTTAGTTGGACATAGCCAAGGAGAATTTGGATTTCTGTCTCCAAATCAAAATTTGTGCCAGAAAGCTGTAATGAAAACTGTATCAATCAACAAATTTATATGCAAATTAATTTTAAACACTAAATGAACTCATTCCCAACATCTGGAACATTATTTATCTCATTTTATTCTTTGCAATACATATAATTAAATTATAATTTAGGTCAGACTGTTGTAAAGAGATTTGATTTAATATAATCAGTCTTTAGAAGAGGACTGCCCTAATCACCTGTGTTGCCCTTTCAAGAATATCAAAACACTATGAAGAGTGGTTAAGAGCTCAGTGTGTAATGCTGAATTGGAATCCCAGCCCAGCCCAGCCCAATCAAGTCCTCTACACCTGTCACTAGCCATGTGTGAGTTCAGGTGAACTCAATAAGCAGTTTCCTTTTTTAAAAAAAAGGGATTTATAACAATAGCAATTCTCTCAATAGGCATTAGTGAGGATCTGATGAATTAATGTGAACAATACTCTCCGCCTAGTGCCTGACACAATAAGTGATCAACAAATAATTGCTTATTGTCATGTTTGAAAAGGAAGTAGTACAATATTTTTACTATATAGTGCTCTGTTAACAAAATACTATGGTGCAATAAAGTTGAATAAAAAAAGTCCCTACCAATAAAGTCTTGATATTTCTATAATATAAAGTTGATTCTACTTTCTTGCATTCTAAATCCTTCAGTGAATTCTTGTAACTTTGCCAAAATGCTATTTTAACTTTTTAACATAATATACACATATTCACATCATCTCCTCCTCACTCCACATTTCTCCAGCTTTATCTGCCACCTCTTCTGGCTTGACTAGATCTAATGAATGGATTGCCCCCAGCCCCTGACTATGCCAAGTGTTCATGCCCTGTGTCTTTGTCTAAGCCACTCCCTCTGACTGAGATGACCTCTCTGTCTTCCTTTATGTCCTGCCAAACCTGCACTTCTCCTTCATGACTCAATCCAAACATCTCTTCTTCTGGAAAATGTTTGCCAATGCTTCCCATTCACTAAGCAAAAGTAATCTCTCTTCCATTTGCGATCCATTCTGTCATCATGTAAGAAATTAAAACTGTATATTTTCATGTCTGCTTCCAATATGCAAAGTGTTTATTGATGGCAAGTGTAGGCATTGTCCTGTTTGTTTTTTCTTCAGCATAGAACATTCTCCTTGACTCATGTATGTGCTTATAAATATTTGTTTTAGTGACTTGTGTATTAATAACTAATGGAATTCATTAAGATATTTCCCAGTTTTTGTCTCTTGCATTCCTCCACCTGGATCCAAATCATCATTACCTCCTGCCTGTTTTCCCTGCACCTATCCTCCAGTCTAGTCCCAGCAATGCAGTTAGACTGATATTAAATATACTCCCAGCTTTTCCTCACTTTCAAAGTAAGACCAAAATCGTTTCACTGTCATCAATCAGGACCTCACTGCCTCATGAACCACATTTCTTCCAACCACCATGTTACTCTATTCACACTGGCCTGTTTCATGCCTTGCACACACCAAGCTTGCACTTCCTTCAGAACTTGCAGTTCTCTCTGCTGGCCAAGCTTCTCGATTACACATTTGCATGCCAGCATCCCTCATTTCTTTTGGGTGTTTATCCAGTACCAATTTATTATAGCACCTTCTCTGGTCACTCCATGTAAAATAATCCCATCAACAACGACCATACCATGATTTTCCTCAACTCTCTTATTCTTTATTTTTCTCTCCAGCATTCATCTCCATCTTGATCATATATAATATATTTTTGCATTTGTTCATTGCTTATCTTTCCCATTTGTATGTGAATATTTGATAAATATGTATTGAATAAGTTATTTTAGCAATATTCCCATTATAGGATAATATTTTTATTTGCTAATAGATTGGTGTTTACCTTCTATCATTTCTATTACTTTCCCTTTTTTCATTAACAGGAAAAACTTGAAATGGAACAAACGAAAATGCATGTAACTTAAAGACCTACACTTAGGAGGTTATTCTGATAATGCATGTTGGTTGGGGGCCAACATTAGGAAATATATATATCACCTATATATATCACCTCCCCACTCTACTATCTACTATTTTGCATTCTTTCTCTTCAATTTAGTGTTCTAGAGGACCCCATTCTAATCATTGACCTCTTCTTCTGCACTGGACACTCAAGGAAGACTTTTAATTTTCTTTTCACTGTAGAGATTTCTCTCAGGAAACATCAGTTCTCATGCATGCTGATTCCTGACAGGATTTGAATTTTTCCAGAGATTAAAGTCTTAAAATAGAAAATTGAAATTCTGCTGTGGATTATAAAACACCAGCAAGAATGAGCAGGAGCTAAAATTTTATGTGTTAGCCTTGTTAACCCTGAAATCACATTCTAGGAGTTCATCTTCTCCAGCGTTAGGTGTTATGCAAAACAGAAAACTAATTAACCTTCTCAAGAATGGAATCTAGCTTTTGTTAAGTATCTAGAAGAGTGTCTAATATTCAGTGGGAAATATGTAGACATGTATTATTTCTTTGTTTGTTTGTTTTTTTCTCTAACCTTCTGAAAAATTTTTCCCGTATTTTTTCTTGGTACACTACACACAATGGTGGGACTTGTTATAACATACTCATCTATGCAAATGATGTAATAATATGATTTGGCCAATATCATTCCTCAATGTATATTATTTCTTTAATTTGAAGAGTTTTATAGCTTAGTGCAAATGCAATAATCTTTAAATGAAAATTTTACAAAATTTCTATTGCTTCTTTCCTACTTTCCTCATGATTTTCATGTCTTCTCCTGGTTCAAAATTTCTAGCAATTATCTATGTGTGTAGATAATTATAAACGGGTACTGTTTCCATAAACTCATGGAGACATTGTAACAGAATTTCTGAAAATTACTTTCACATGACAACCTCTAGTTTCTCTTGGTCTTCATATAGGGGAGTTGAGTGATTTGTCCAAGGTCATAGACCTGGTTAGTAATAAAAAGATAGATGAATCATACCCAAGGACCATGAGTGAGGACTTGTGGTGTTGTGTAACCCTCATATACAGGGATGACATTATGACTGACCAGCAGTAGAACTTACTGTATGAGTTGTTTTTCTAATAACAAGGTGAATTTGATTTGATCCATCCACAGACTCCTAGCTACTTTCATGACCTGCAGACTATGTAATTTTTAAAAAACATTCAAGTAATTATGTAAGGTCCAGCAACTATATAAGATAGAGAGGGCTGTGTGTTTTGACCCTCTACAAAGACCTGGCATGTAGGGCAACCATCAACACAGCACCAGTTAATTTCTTCAGACAATCCCTATCAGATCAGAAGGGCATGGATCTACAGTCCTAATAGGTGTTTGGTGTTGATATTGGTTTTGATGATTTGCTTGTTGTTTCTAAATTTTGAAGTGATTTAATTTATTGTTACATCACAAATGTTTCTAGATGTAAGGCAAAGGCTTTTAAAAAATAAATCAGTAAATAATGACATTGTTTACAGATATTTTATGATAACTGAATTTGATTGAATCAACTGCATTTGTGCAGCTGTATATTTTTAAAACAAACACTTTATTATTTTTGACCCCCCAGCCCAGGGAAGGCTCTAGGAAAATAGTTCAATGTTAAGGAAATAGGGGAACAGAAAAAAAAATGCTAAATCAGTGCTATTCCACTCCTGGGTATCTTTCCAGGGGACTTAGAATCAGCACATTATAGTGACACAGCAATATCTATGTTCATAGCAGCTCAATTTACTATTGCTGGACTATGGAAACAACCCAGATGTCCCTCACTGGATGAATGAATTCAAAAACTGTGGTACATATATACCATGGAATTTTACACAGCAATTAGAAACAATGATATTGCAGCCTTCGAAGGTAAATGGATGGCTATGGAAGAAATCATGCTGAGTAAAATCAGCTTAACCCAGTGATCCAAGATTCGAATGTATCCACTCATCTGTGGAGGTTGGAACTAGACCCTGGCCATTCAGAAAGGTGGTTTATTATCATGTGTTAAATCCAGATAAGGTGTAATGTTATACAGCCTATAATTTTTTTAGCGATATTGTGGATAAGGGAAGAGAGGGAATACGAGTGGGAAATTGGAGGGGGCACTCCTGGGGGTAAATCTAGTATCCAGAAACTATACGCATTTTATATTATTTTGTTAAAATTTGTATGGTTGTTCAAAAATAAAAATTAAAAGAAAAGAATGAAAGAAAAAAAAAAGATTCCTGATCATGTTACTGAACAAGCTAGAGACAATCTTTTTCTTTTTCTAATTTTTCTGCTCCCCTTGTCATTTGTTAACGTGGTACTTTGCTGTCATGCTAACCCCCATAGATTAAGAGTGCTATCCGCAGGTAATTCAATTTAATTAAAAATTCCTATTAATCCTTCATTTATAGAATTGTCTTCAGCTGGACACAGTGATGCACACCTGTAATCCCAGTGACTTGGGAGGCTGAGGCAGGATGATCACAAGTTCAAAGCCAGCCTCAGCAACTTAGCAAGACACTTTATCAAAATAAAAATATAAAGAGAACTGGTGATGTGTCTCAGTAGGAAAGCACCCCTGGGTTCAATCCCAGTACCAAAACAATAACATAAAATAAAATAGAGATTTGTCTTCTGTGTCTTTGGTTTTCAGGAGCTGCTATTGGATGTATGTCTCTGTAATTTGGGAAGGCCAGACTTGTTTTGATTTGGGGCAGTGAACTACAGACAAGATATTATATGTTTTTGAGAAACATATTGTAACCAAAACAATTTTTCAACTAGATCTTGATGAATTCTCAAAACCCAAGAATTACATAAAAATCTTGGAGGGGAGAATATTAATATCAAAACTAAATTGTGATTTGCTTTTCTCTAAGTACTCTAATTTTCTCTTTTTCATTCAGAAATCAGGAGAAGGTGAACACTCTATTATACAGTCATCTCTTGATCTTTGGCAAAAGGTAATTTTAAAGTATGGCAATCTGTTCTTCTCACCCCTGTGGCACTTGTTTTACATGTCAATTCACATATCGTGCTTTGGAAGCTCTTTAGAAGATGACATTATAGAGGTCACAGCACTGATCAACTGTGGATAGGTGTTTGATAAAGTGTGTTTAGAGGAGCAACAGCTTCAGAGTCAGCTAGAATCGGGGTCCAGTAAGGTGCAGAGTTCTGAGTCCAGCCAAAGCCTCCTGAGTCAGTTTCCAAGGCTGGAACTCAGCAATCTGCATTTTCAATAGAATTCTAAATTATTCATACGGTAAAGAATTACTAAGTTGCCTGAGGCTAATTTATAACACTCCTTTAGCTCACTACTTTAGGAAGCATATAAAACTAAAAGAGTCATATAATGTAAACCACTTCAAATACTAGAAAAGCATTAGAGGAGTAGTGTTCAGGGTGGTGAGCGCCTAAATAATGTCATGACAGTGTTGATACGATACAATGCAACCCTTTCTAGAAAACACTGGCAACAGTATATGCTTCCTGGTGTAAAGTTCCTTGATGAAGAGGGAAAAAAATGAAAATGGAAAGGTCAGTGAAAAATTAAACAGCAACTGATCATTGAGGGCACATGTCAGGGATTGCTTCGCCTACACGGGTTTGTAAGTTTCACTTCTTGTAGCTCATGAGTCTACAATGTCTTTTCACCACTGTATATTTTAAAAATTGCTTCCTGAATTTTTAGTTGAAAAGCATAGCTGCAAAATTAATTTATGTTTAATGGGGAAAATTCAACAGATTTTTGTTAAGATAACATTATATATATATATGTACATATATATATATATATGTTTTGTGTACACTATACTCAAAAACCAAAACAGCAATGTGAGAGGAAAAGGGAGAGAAAGAGGATGAGAGAAGTGCAGAGAAAGCAGATGAGTAAGTCCTATAGGAAATGTGTCCCTCACATCAACCTGAAAAAGGCTTTAGAGCAACATTTTCAACAGACAGAACAGTCTACTTGAAATACTTTCCACAACGGAATTATACAAAGGAAAACAGTCCCTGTAGGCTTGCAGGGGTCGGGGGTACCCGAAAGTATCCAAGAAAACATTTGACTAGCTCACACCACCCAGTCTAAGAAAGTGCTGGCACTGATTGTTTTAGCTTTAATGGTTGTGGCTAGAGTGACCCAGTATGTTACATGTAGTAATCTGGCATTTTGAGGAGGACACTTTGAATTCCATATGTTGAAAGGCTGGGGTACCAGACACTCCTTCTGGGCCCCTGAGCAGTGGCTGGGCAGTGGCAACGTGGCTGTTGGTTACACACGTGCAACAATGCCAATGCAGTGATACAAACTACACCCCTCCCGAAACACCTAAAAGAAGTTAGCTTTATATGATAGAAGTAAATATATATATATATATATATATATATATATATATATATGTAGAGAGAGAGAGAGAGAGAGAGTCATGGAATCAAAGAAACAGCTTCCTTTTTATGAAAAAGCAGAATTTTGAAATGAAAGAATGGCATATATTTGATGAGAAACTTGGTCGTTCATGCTCCGTACAGAAAAGCCTTGCTTATGAGTGGAGCATATGAACTTTGCAGCCAGACTCCTTTGTAAATGAGTTTGTACCTCAGTTTTGCCAACTGTAAAATAAAGGTCATGCTAACATATCTCTGAAAGGCTTATTGTAAAAGTTTAGAGGAATTAATATCTAAAAAGCTCTTCCTATAGTGCTAGCAACATAGCGCTGTATCAGTCAGTATCTGCTTAAATAAGTTCAGATAGAGCTGGTGTGCCTGTTTCAGGGCATGTTACAGCCAGGACAAAAGTAAGTGACAAAGGGGTCTTAAGCAACATTCAAAATCACAATTTATGTAGGAGGTATGCGTATCTTGATGAAAATACAACTTCCAAACAAGCCAGGAGTGAATAATATATATATATGTATATATGTATATATATACATATATATATATTGTAATTCTGGGAGCATTTATAGGATGTATCCTCACGGAAAAATAAACTCCATTGTATTCTATATTGAACTGATAGAGGCAATCAGTGATTTCAATGGAGAAAAGCCTTATGTGTAAATATATGTCCATGTAATACTTGGCTGGTGAACCAGAGGCATACATCTGCCTCAAGGATGCATAAAAGCTTTATTATCCTGAAGCAATATCATCTATGAGACAGACATACTGTCTTGATGTCCCTCTTTTTCCTTTAACTGTATTCCTTGGCACTTGACAAATAACTGAAGATAACTATAATAATAACATGACCATTTATAATCTGGTTTTTCAAGACAATATGTGAGTGCAAAACACATCCTTCTCCATTTCCCCAGCATGTCAGTGAGCCTCGCCTTTGCATGGGACTCTCACACATTCCAATGCACAGGCAAGCATTACTTATTGTTGGGAAGGCTTTCTAAAGATGAAGAGTGCAGTTCCCATTCTAAGAAGAATAAAACAGATTTCAAAAAATGGTGATATCATGGAGCAAACCTGCCATCATTAGACAGAAACAAACGGGAACAGCTCAATTAAACTTACAGTCTGAAACGTAATTTAAAGATCTCTTTCTCCAGATTGATGTATGTAAATGCTCAATTTTTAATCTTATCTTTCTTAGGGTTTGTAATATTAATATGTAACAGAGGTGGCAGCTAAACGATTCATTTGTATGGGGCAGAATCTTTCTGTGGCTCTATACTCATAAACCACTCCACCTCCTTATCCAACTGAAATTTCCTTCTTAAGCAACTTACATTAGGATAATTACTTCCCTGCAGTTTGTGTTTAAATCCCAGTTTTAATAGGTCCATGCGGCTTCTTCCAAAAAAAGAAAAACAAGATATAAATTGACATCTAGTGGGTGGCTGATCTGATTTGTCTTCATGAGCAACGTATCATCTTATTGCTCTTTACAAAGCATTTTAAATGTCATGTGAATCCAGTCACCGCAGATTTCCTTCAGAAGTCATTGGATGCATGTTGGTACTGCTCCTTTGCTTTTCTGGGACTGAATATTTTTAAAAGAATATTCTGAGTGATGTGTACTCAGGAAATAGTTGAGGCTGTGCTCCCTGGCTCATTTCTTGTTATCATCTGCATGCAGTTAAATTATTAGCAGTGGGGCTGGAATAGTGACTCAGGGGTATCACACTTGCCTGGGTTACATGAGGACCAGGGTTCAAACCCCAGCACCACATATACAACAAAGTTTCAGAGCAATGAAAACCAGATGAAAAATTAAATAAAATTGAATCTTTCTTTCTATCTCTTCCTCTCTCTGTATCACTCCCTCTCTCTCACTCTCCCTCTCTCTTTAAAAAAAATAAAAATAACTGATTAGCAGTAAGGCCAAACAGCTACCCTCTTACCTGCTATCAGCCACCTGGCTGGCTCCAAGACTACCAATAAAGTGTCACTTCAAAGACCAAAATGGCAACAGTACATGCCCTGACCTTCAAGATTTACATAAAGTAAAAGTGAAATGTAATGCCTTCCCAATATTTCTGCAAATTTCTGAGGCCTAAAACTTCCTGGCTACTTCTGGCTCTAAATTTCTTCTATTTTCTATGAACTATAAGACTTAAATCTTGTAGCTGTTCTCTTCTTTCTACTCTGTGAAGGTCAAAATGCAGAATCTAGTGCCTTTCTCTGATTTATCCCAACTCACTCATTGAAGGTAATCATATCTAGCATCAGGTTGGAACACCAATACCTTATGATTTATTTAATTTAGCTTTTTTATTTTTTTCATTCTAACACATACAAGTATACCATTGGTCCGTCTCCTGTCTTGTGGAAGACTCTCAACTCTTGGACCTCCTCCATTCAATTTATTATACACAGCAATTAGTTCATCATTCTACTCAGCCCAAGACCTGACTCTAGATGACACAAACTGTGCCAAACTGAGGGTCCTCTGCTCCCAGTCTCATTCCTCTAGTGGACAGCTTGAAGTTTTAGAATCATTTTCTCCCATACTAGTCTCTGTACATGTTTCCCTGACTTATTCTCCACTACTGATATATTCAAACTGGGGCATTTACTGCTGGAATAGTAAAATCATAGTTCTGGGGCGCTCTGGACTAAGAAGTGGTTTGCATACTTTGATTTTACTGTCAAGTCTAATAAAACATATTTGAGATGTTCCAAAAGTAATTGAGTCAAACAACTGATTTGGTCTGATTTCCTTCCTTCTATCTATAATGATCAAACCAATTGACCAAACGAAAAGCATTCTAATTTGGAGGTAACAGAGAATTTGGGTCATATAAATTTATGTCTATAATTTTAAAATTCTCAGGTAACTTCAAATGTATTACTATTGGTGCTTTTAAGACCAGATTTAATTATTATTTCATGTATCTTTCTGAATTGAACTCCAGTCTTAAATTCCAAATAGGTAAAATAAAATCTTCATTGTTCACAAATATAGTATCCAAGATGACACATAAATTAAAATTGACATACTGTGTATTTGTTCAGGTTATGGACAGTAAAATAGGATCACAATAACATTGGTAAAAATTTTATTTCTCTAGTTCTGCAGCTATTTGCTTGACAAAAATTCCGAGCCTCTGAAATCCTTTCTAAATAACCCTGGAGGTCATGTCACATCTTTGTTTTCAGCAGCTGACAGGGGCTATTTTCATCCTCTCCTGCCCAGGCCTTGATCTCTGGAGCAATATCTGCTGCTACAGAGCCTCATGCCAGAACCAAAGGTACCAGGATTGGTGCCTGGGCTCCTTGGTCTGCTCCAGCATCTCTCAATTCCAATGCAAATAAGCATGGCCTCCTATCCAGACATCTGTCATCTCTCCTTAAATGCTACTGCTTCTCCTGTATTAAACAAACCTTCGAGTCACAATCAACAAAGACAGGTTTATTGCCAGTGTTTCCTCTATCTTGCTATTATTTTGGTAAAATAGCTCTTTTTTATTATTATTCTCAAATGTAATTTCCTCTCTCTAAAATACACAGTGAGTTAGATTGGAATGCCAGGGTAGATGCTGTTCTCACCTGCAGCTGGCTCCCTGCTTATCATTTTCTTCGATTAGGAAAAGTCCTGAGCCCTTCCAAGGTCCCCAGAAAGCCTCTCCAGGGGAACTTAATGAAGGGCAGAGAAGACAGCAGCTTAGAAGCTGGACACAAGTTTTCATCTCAATCCTCAAATTTCTAGTTCTTAGAAGCAAGTAAGCAAAATTGGAAGGAAACTTGATTTTGCTTCCTTCCTTTCTTTCATCTTTCTGGCTTTCTTTTGTCTGTGTTTCAGGGTATTGACTTTTATATGCTGGCTGAAAAAAAATGAAGATAGGTCCAAAGATAAACCAGATCAAGAGAAAAATGTACTTAGTCAGGATTCAAACTCTGATCCACAGTTCTCTGGTCCAGAGAAACACAGAGGATCTTCTGAAATAACAGTCCTGTTATTTCAGAAGAAATCCCCAACCTTATCTGAATGTAGCAGAAAGTAAGAGAATAATGACATAACATTTGTACAGAATTTTTTTAATGCCTTAACATGACTCCTGCAATACAAGGTGGCCTTTTACTCACACACTCTCTAGGCCTTGGATGATAGCTAGCAGGTTTAATCGCCTTCCTCCTTGCTCTTGTGCCTCTGATGGTGGACACACTTCCTCTAAGAACAGGAGCATTGGAGTGCTGCCTGTTTTTTGTTTTTTGTTTTTTGTTTTTTTTTTGAATATTTTCTTTTTTTTTTCCACCTTTATTAGAAGTATATTGCGATACAGGCTACAGATGAGGGGGAAACATTGTCAAAACTGTAGCAATCAATGTGTATAAACTTTGATAACCAGGGGTAATGCTAACGCATAGATAAGCTACTATGGGTTTCATCTATTGCGGTTTCCCCCAGAAGAACTCATGTGTTAAATGGGTATCTAGTGTAGGAATAACATCGGCTTCTGGAATGGTTCCCCCATCTTCCCCATCACCAGACTCCTATGACTTCTTC
>PVKS010035133.1:0-20323 GCA_004027875.1 Aplodontia rufa
AAGCAGAGAATCATTTTCTTGCCAAAACTTTAACTATGAAAAGGAATCTTTAGTTTTCACTTTCTCATTTACATACTTTCCTCTTACAGAGTTTGGCAGATCTTTTTCTTTAAAATTGTGAATTCTAGGGTGAACTTTTCAAGCTCATCATCACTGTACATGCTAAAAGTATGTTTTAAAATCACAATGTTGGTTAAATTAGCTGATGTAAACTTTAAGCCTAAAAACTACACTATTAATTTCAAATACTTTGATATTTTGAAACAATTGCTTCTGCACAAAGAAGCATTCATCTAATGAAAAAAGGCTGTTATCAACTATATTTTATATATTTATCAAATAAAATGACATTGATAATGAATAAACATTCCCTTAAAAATTTTTTTTCTCAAGTACATCAAGTTGTCAAGAAATTGGAATTATCTTACCTTCGAGAAGGAATGTTGACATCTGCCAGTGTATATAGAGGTGTTAGGCTTGACACAAGATAATGTAGTTGTGGAAAAGGGACTAAATTCATGCTGATTTCGTTAAGGTCCATATTAAGGGACCCTTCAAACCTTGCAGAGCTAAAATATTGACATTAAAACAATGAGAAAAAATTTTAATTTTGAATGTAATTTGACTTATTCAGCAGGCATTTTCTCAAATACTTTTGCACACTATTCAGTACAGATAAAGCTCTTTTTTTGGTATTTCCTGAAAGTATTGCAAACAACGATGTATAAAGATCCAACATATAGCATCTACAGCAATTCTTATTTCTAGATTAAAGTGTAACTAACATACTATTATACTTGCTCATTGCACAAAGTATTTAAAATAGACTTTTGGTCAATATTTAATTACTGTAGAAACTTTACTAAATTTTTTAATATGCTTGATTCACTCTATAATACAGCAATGTCCAAGAAATCTTTGAGATCAAAGTCATTGAAATCTTTTGGATCAGCTAATAAGGTGGTATATTTTATCAGGTGGTTTAAAAGATTAAAATGTTCTACAGCAAAAGAACTTTAATTTTGTCTAACCAAGCATTTCTCAAGTGTGTCTATTACAAAATGATTATAATTGAATACCCACTAATATTTCATAGAACGTACTTGTGGAAATGCTGTTTTGCCCTCATAGGAATTAAACTCCAAAAGATAAAAATACAAGACAAAGGAAAACAAAAATAAAATCAGCTCCTACAACTTAGAATAAAAATGCTACTATAAAAATCTAAAGCATCATCAAAAGCAAAGTTTTTTACCTTGTTAGGTTGAGCAGCAAATTTGCCACAATGTTGTTCATTGCATCAAAGGGCTTATTGTGCTGCTTTTTAAAAGCCCCAGCACTTGAAGTAACCAGACTCTTTGGCTTCACAGTTGTACCCAATTTTCCAGAATTCACTATCAACTCAATTTTGCTGATGATGTCAAATAAAGACTATTGAGAGAGAAATTTGGGAGAAAAGCGATTAAGAAGAGTGGACGTAGATAAGATATTAGGAAAGAAGAGAAAGAAAAACAATTTAAACCTCCTCTTTTCCTCTTATGAGAATACTAACAAGAGAATATTTCATATAAATGCATAGGCACAACACAGGATTAAATGTAAATGAATTTTGTCCGTGCATTCCAATGTCATCTCTTACTTGATTGTCAATGGGCAACACACAGTCTGCATGCTCGTTAAGTTCCTTCATCGCCAACATACTATTATAAGGTGAGGTTATGACATCGTCCTCACCAGAAGGATAAACTGAAGTCACAAATCTGTATACTTCTGGGAATTCATCTTCAAGCATTTTTAAAAGAAATGTGCCAAGTCCAGATCCCGTTCCTAAAGATTAAAATTTCAAAAGAAAATAGCATAAATGACTCAGAATATAACTGTGAGGAACTTTAGAATTTTTATTTGTAGAAACAATTTTCAATATATTCCTGTGTGATTCTGTATTAACTAATTTCAAATAAAGAAGGGGCAACATGGGTAGTTAGTCTAAAAGTCCTGCATTTCATCTTTGTCTGACTCTGAGTTCAGGATGTCTTTCTCTATTTCACTTTTTCATAGCAAAACAATCAGATGCTAAGAACTGAATAGTGAAAAATTAAGACAGTATTCAAACTACACTTAATATTAAGCAACTTTAAAAGAAAAACCTATCTTGACATCTTTGGTACATATATACAATCTTAATGATGAAGAAAACTTATGCCATCAAGTAACTTAAAAATGTGAGTCAAAATTGTTTGAAATTAAGCATGTCCACCTTGAATTTACAAAATTTTGACATATGAAATATTGTCATGACCATTTAAAAGCAGAAAGTCTAGCAACTAATTACAGAAAAACTTTCTGATATATAATTTACATTTCTATAAATTCTGAATTTTTTTTCTTTTCTGGTACAGGAGATTGAACCCAGAGATGCTCTACCAATGAGCTATATTTAAGACTATTTTATTTTTTATTTGGAAACAGCATCTAAGTTGCCCAGATGAGCCCTGAAGTTGAGATTCTCTTGTCTCAGCCTCCTGAGTTACTGGACGACAGTTGTGTGTTGTGCCCAGCTAAATTCAGAAATTTTTAAGAACTGGAATTTTTAAGAGCTGGAATTGTCTGACCTGGAGTTTTCAATGTAGAAGGTGAAGTATTAGTGAGCTGTGAAACTATTAGATTGGTACCAGTATTTTTCTTTTCTGAAATGAATAAGTAGAGAAGAATCAAGGTATCACATATTGCGTGAGTAAATCTGGCTTTCTGAATCTTTGTTTCAGTCTATGTGTGCATCTGTGTGTGTGTGTGTACTGTGTTGAAATATTAAATGTATTATTCTGATTAAAAAAGTTTAAAGCTGTTTCTTTACTTACGGAGAAAAACATGAAAAGGCTACGATGCTAAAAATACATCAAAAGAGATTGGGTGATCATTAATGACAGTGTAGGGAAATGAAAACTTACACATTGTGGCTAATAATAGAAATATGTACAATACTGTAGGAAGGTATATTAATGACCTCAACCACAATTTAAAAAGTTCATATTCTTTGGTACCATCTTCCTTTCTAGGAATACTGCCTATAGCTATAGTGGCATAAATGCATATATGAAGTACCAGATATTCATTGGAGATTGTGTGTACTAACACAACACTAACTGTATAGATTATTACAATTCAATTCTGAGACAGTGTTAACATGGAAAGATGTTTCAGTAAGAATTAAACTGAAACAATTATAGAATAATATGTAGTACATGATCTTGTTTAACAAAAATATTTATGCTTTCACAAGCATAGAAAATATCTGGAAGAATAGATACAAAAAAAAGTGCAAGTCAGATTACCTGTGAGGAGAAGTACCAGAGCTTAGATATGGGAGAACTTTACTTTTACAGCCTTTAGTGTTATTTATTTTAGCCATTTTCAGTGACTTATGATTAAAGTATATTTATTTGAAACACTAGATGAGAAGGATTTAAAAAAGGGTATAATAAACTGTAATTATTTTCTTTTGAAAACTTATTTAAACTGGTACAAACTGGTACCAACTTACTCAAACTGGTACATTCACTGCCATAAGAGTGAATAAAATGTACGTATAAAAGTCAATCATGGGGCTGGAGCGGTGGCTCAGCAGTTACAGTGCCTGCTTAGCATGCACAGGTACATGAGTTTGAAACCTAGCACCATGTACATAACGAAATGTCCAAGGAATGAGTCACATGAAAAACTCTCACTGTCCCCTTTCTTTAAAAAAAAAAAAGTAAATCAGACATAGCCTACTGAATATAAAAATCTTAATTTCAGCTTGGAGAGACAAATGTGGCATTTTTAAAAATTCTGTTTCTATTTCATGGAGCAGGGAAGCAAAATACTTCAGTTCCAAGTTATAGGCTTCCCTAGGGAAAGAAAGCAGTGTAGATCATATATTTCTAGTTCAAATCAATTAATTACAATGTAATAAATGATTTACTGGAATTAACTGAAATAATTTACTACTCTTTTGCTTATTGGAGATGAGAAAAGTTTGGAGGTGGTTATAGAAAGCACACTGATATTCTTTGATAAGCACATATAAGAATGTGCCAGAGCTGCTCAGATCTAGTTAGGAGACGAGACTGAACAAGCAAAATCTGAGGAAAAATTAAGTGTTCCCCCAAAGCTCATATATACTGAAATATGGCTAAAAACTTTATTTAAAAAAAAAAAACACTAAAGGTAAAAGTACAAAAATTTCCAATTTAGCTCTGTTGATTCTTTAAAAAAGACTTAATTAAAAACAAAACTGGTAATAATGACCCAGTTTCACAAAATTTTAAGGTAAGCAGTAATGTACAAACATTGAACATTCAAATGCATACATGTCCTCTAAATAGTTCCATCTTTTTCAAGCATAGGTCTGAAAACAAGACTTATGTTTGTAAAATGAATTTCTACTTGGATCTTAACATTTTAACAGTCAAATGAGTGCATAACTTTACCTCCTCCCATGGAATGTATTATAAAGAAACACTGCAAACAATCACAATGTTCTGCTGACTTTCTGAGTTTCTCTAAAATCTGTTCTTGGTAAAGATGGCCAAAAACTTTGTGACCCACAGCCCTGAAAATAAGCATACAGATTTAAAAAACAAAACCTTGCATTTATTTCTTCTTCATTTTATTATTTCTGCTCTAAATGAGAATAATGTGCAAAAATTAAAAAAGTATTTTAATTATATAAGTGAAATCTATTCTTGCTTCAAGTTGATATCATATTATATACTGAAAACACTACATAGAAAATTTAACATATATTACATATTTATAATCCTCAAATATCCAAGTAAGATAGTTCATTATTAGCAAAGGATCCCTAAATTGTGGTTTTCTAATTTCACCTAAATTTTCTCTTAAGAGCATAACTAAATAAGATTTTAGTCATATTTTTTTCTTGTTTCCATGAGTAAATTCTGAATGGCAATGAAATCACATATTTAGGAGCAGAATGAACTACAAAGACATTAAAAATTAAAAAAAAGTTAAATCAATTTTGGTTAAAAATAGGAGGGAAAGTGATCATAACACTTTCTGCAGGTCTTTTTGGTTATTCAATTTTGCAAGTATCATGGATAGTGAATTATAAAAATGATTTTTCTATCACATACATGCAGTTAGGCATAACTCAAAAGTTACATAATAAATTATGCAACAATTAGAGAAGAGTCAGCTGGGTGGTTAGGTAAGCTTACTTATCAAGTGACTGGTTCTCCCTAGATGAGTCTCTAAGAAGACAAGATTCAAATTCATGCTTTAATGGAATGATATATCACTCCATATTACGAACCTGAGGCTGTTAAATATCTGAAGTACTAAATACAATATTTGCTAATAATTAGGAATTACATAATTTTTAAAAAACAGTGTCAATGCAAATTCTTAAAATGCCCACTATTAGAGATTTTTTTTCCCTCGACAGACAAAAGAGACTATTATATATTTAAGGGTCAATACAGTCTCAGGCTCAGCCTGAATGCTAGGGAACTGTTCTGGTTTGCATCGTTGTATCAACTGTATTAATTCTTAGACCAAATGGAGAACTTGAGTCAAATAACAAAAGTTAGAAAATAGTTTATAAAAGTACTTCAAACTTCTATCACTATTTAGTGTCATGTTAAGAGTCAATCTGTGCAGGACATGGTGGCATACACCTATACTCTCAGCTACTTGGAAGGCTGAGTCAGGAGGATGGCAAGTTTGAGGGCAGCCTCAACAGCTTACTGAGATTCTGTCTCAAAATGAAAAATAAAATGGGCTGGGGATATGGCTCAGTGATAAAGTGCCCCTTACCCCCTCCTCCTGAACAATCCCCATCAGAGCGTGCACATACACACACACTCACACACATGTTGAAAAAATTTTAAAAAAGACTGGAATGTAAGCTCAGTAATACAACACTCCTGGGTGTACAATCCCCAGTACAGTGGTGGGTGGGGAGAAGAGACTGGAGAATTAATTTGCAAAGAGCAATTTGGAAAATAATTTTTCCTACTTCATTTTTTTCTTAAAAAAATTAGAAGGAATTAGGAATAAAAGTAAGTAAGTGTGGCTTTCAAACACTGCGAAACACCATCATTTATTAAGGAAAAGAAGGTGGCTGAAAGGCCTGGCTTTATCTGTGGCACAGTATATCCTGCTTTCACATAAGCAGGACCTAACAGAATAAAGAATGCTTAACTTTTTCAGATAACATTCAATGTTTATATTCAGCATATTCTCACCAATTATTTCCTGAGCCAGAAATATCAGTGATGAGCTGCTTGCTATCAAATACATCTCTCAATGGTCCCTGTAGAATTTCATTCACTACACCTTCTTCCATGTCAATCAAGACAGCCTGAAAAGAGAAATTAAATAGGCATATTTTCCTTTAAAGTTATTTACTCTAATTTATGAGCTTTAAGTTGCATTATTTTACAGTTTAAGTTTAATCTAAATCTTTATGTAGACTCTGTTAAGAATTAAAAAGTAATCTTACTCTGTTCAAAAGGTGGACTTCAATTACGTGGAGGATTCTAAACTCTTGTTCTACTCCAATATGCCAACTGGGCGAGGGGTAGGAAGCCAATAATCCTCTCAACTGAATATCTAACAAGGTCTTAGAAATCTAGACCGTAACCTTAACCAGAAAATGTTCTGAACAAACATAAGATGCATTAATGCATTTGCTCGCTAGGAACAACCATGCTGTTCTTCAGGCCTCATGGCTCAGAACTATTCAATCCAAATGAATAAAATCACTATTATGTGCAAAGTCAGGCACGAGATAAATATCAAAGATGACAACAGTGTCCTGTTCTCTTGTAATTCACAATCTAATTCATTACAAAATTTACTGACATGGGAGATAACCTACACTAAGAAAAGAAAAACATAAAATATAAATTCTAGAAAGAAAAAATAGGGAGAAAAAAAGACTGGAAGGAAATACACCAAAAAGTAAGCAGAGATAGCTTGACAATAGGATTATCTGTTCCCTCTTCCTATTTTCTTGTACTTTACTTTCCATATACTTTACAGTGAGGGTTGGGGGCGCAGCTCAGTGGTAGAGTGTATGCTGAGCACATGAGAAACCTTGGCTTCGATCCCCAAAACCAAAACAAAAAGACCAAACAGAAAAAAATTCTGCAAAACCAAAACCCAACAGAAACAGTGAACAAGAGTGAAAAAGTAAAACGGAGTTCAGGAAAACAGCAAAGCTGAAATAAATTCTGAAGTAACTTTAGGGTATACTATAAACTATGTATTAATTCTTTGATTCAAGTGTCACAGAGAAGTGCTTGGTTTAAAGTTTTTTTTTTTAAAATTGTGACTGTGTTAACATTAAACAGTACATGATGATTCTAAATGCTATATATGTGACACTTTATTTAATCTACACAACCCTATGCATAGGTACTACCATCCTCATTTTACATGAGGAAACCGAGGTTTAAAAAAGTCACATAACTTGGCTGTGATCCCCTGGCTAGGCTTGTGGCAGAATCTTCACTCTTAACTACCAAACTTTATGCTCTACTATCTAATTAAAAGAAAAAAGGTTCAATGTTATAGCATGCTGACTACAATGGAATTACAATTAATGCATATTTAAATTCTGTGAATTTGAGCCAGGTGTGGTGGCACCCATCTGTTAACTCCAGCTGCTAAGGAGGTTAACGCTGGTTGAGGCCAGCTGGGCAACTTAGTGAAAATAAAAAAGGACTGGAGGTGTAGCTCAGTGGTAAAGCACCCTTGGGTCAATCGCCACTACAAAAAAAAAAAAAAAAATCTGAATTTGTGTACTAACTATGCTACTTACTATAGGGTATACAAATAAAATGTACTCCTCTTATAAACAATAACCATCATATATACTTTGCATGCACAGGATTATATAGGGCTATGTATCAGCAATTTTAGGGAAATTTCTGAAGATATGCAACTTTTTTTTTTTTTTTTTTTTTTTAGGGAATCAATTTTTATTGAGTTTTTCACATAGTCCTCATTGCTCCAACACTTGGTTCTGTATGTGGAGTGTTGGGGTTTGAACTCATGTATTTGCGAATAGGGGGCAAGCACCGTAACTGCCAAGCCACCGCTCCAGCCCCAGATGTGCAACTCTTACATGCTTATTTTATCATCTAGCCAACCACAAGAAGGATTTCACTATATACACAAATTTTAGTATTATATGTTGTATAAGATTATAAAGGGAAAAAAAAATCAATGTATATTGGATGTTCCAAAATATATTTATTGAGATGATTTGTGGAAAATTAAAGGTCCATATATCTCACTCTTCTTACTATCTGGCAAGGGCAACAATATACAGAATACATACTATGTTTAGGCCACTCTTGACAGAATCACTGTCTTTGTCACTTAACATTAAAACCCTGACAAGCCTCTTTCAATCTTTCCTTAGCCACATCAAGCCCTTGATTTGTTTTTCCTCTGGAAATTAAAATTTGAGAGTATTCTAGGTTCTTCAGTTAGGTATCCAAAGTCTAGAGTCATAACTGTTCCAGGAGTCAGGAAGTTTTTATTTCCTTCCAGAACCTGGTAATAGGTTTTAGCATTTTCCTAACTGTAATAGTAAGAGTCACAAAATTCAAAATATTTGCCTATTATTAACCTAAGATACTGTATACCATGGAGGTATCCAAGAACCACGTTATCTTGTGAAGCCTGGACTCTTCAGTGATCATAGCCACATAATAGCAGGGGTTCCTATAGAGAAAATGGTATAGTACCTTCTGGAACAAAAGTTTAAAGTTCCAGAAACATGCTGATTACATTCTTTTCTAACAGTGTTTTTCCACATCCCGCTTTGCTCACTGCTAGAGGTCGGAAAGAGATCAAACCGGCAGTAATCTAGGATACGTCAAAGACTCTAAGTTTTCGATTGGGATGTTAGCTCTTTCTACACCATGGAGAACACCAAATTTTAACCAATTATCATAACAGCCTACAAGCATATTATCTCTGCCTTAAGTTTGGCTTTCAAGGACATCAGAGATCAAAGAAACAGGAGATGGTTTCTAAATACTACAGCTCTCCAGTCTTCCAGACACTATACCAGGTCTGAGCCTTAGAATCTCAAATTCTTCCATAGGATTTATCTTTGTTTCTTGTTATAGTCAAAGATTACTAATCCAATAATCAAAAAAAGTAGTTTGTTGTAGAGAAACAATCACAGAAATGTCAGAATGATTAAAACTATGCACATGGCTTGATTAAAAAAAAAAATTTTTTTTTTTTTTTTAAGGGAGAGGGACAGCGACAGAGAGACAGAGAGAATCAACTTTACTTAGTTATGTACATGGTTGCTGGGGTTAGAACCCATGTCCTCGCCCATGCCAGGCAAGCAATGTAACCACTGAGCCACTGCTCCAGCCCCTCAAAGCATTTTTGATCAGGAGAAATTACATGGTTATGTATTTATTTAATGTGGCTGTGTCCATGTTTTGAATTGGTAGGAACCATGATGCAAATTAATTTTCCATTATCTGTAAATGAAAAATTAATTTTGTACTGATATGGACTTCATGTTCTTTGAGTTAAAGCCTCCTTTTGTTGTTATTTATCTAGACGTGTATTTTCCCTAAAGCAATGAAAAACTAAATATGGTGTTTATGTTAAGTATGAAACTGCCCCTTAATGTTTCCGTGGACACAAATATCTGCTTAATTTTATTTATATTAAACATGACTTAGTAAAATTTTTTAAATTTCATAAGTCAAATTAAAATTTTATCATCAAGTTAGAGAAATAATTATTTTTTAAATACATGGAATGTCAAGCATATATATCTTACTCGTGCTTTTAAAGAACATATTTTCCCCTTGGAAATACTGCCACCATCACCAACCACTCTGAAAGATAAAAAAAAAAAAAGAGAGAGAGGAAAATGTCACAAGATCTTCCATGGCTAATAATGTTAACTTCCATATCTACAAAAAAGCTGGTTTTAGGCCAAGTGGGGTAGATACAACAGACATTCCAAACCTTCTTCTCCCTTGCCTCTCTCTCATTAGACCGAGGAAATAAGGAACTTACTTCTTTAGCTTTCTTTGTAGTTAGGGCCAGCTGGTTCTAGCTAGAGATCAAAGAGGAGGTATTTTGCAAAGATTTTCTGATAAAAAGGACCTGATGGAGCTGGTGCCAACCTTCCTCCTTTTTCCTGCCTCAAACATGAAGGTGGATGTGATTTCTGGAGCAAAGAATATATTTTATAGTCATGAAGTAATAAACACGAGGACAAAAAGCTAATAACATTTAGGGAAACAATATGTGGTATCTAGGTCTTTAAGGCACTTTGCCAAACTGTACATCAGATTTCCAGATTTCTTTGTGAGATAAATGGATACCTAATAAAGGTGGCTTGAGCCACTATTAGTTTCTTATTGTAGTCAAACACACATGAATTGATATACCAGTTACATACCACTGAGAACCTATGGCTGTTCCTAGAACTTTATGTTGAAAATGTGTTACTGAAGTCCTGAAATCAACAATCAAACATGGTATAAAGATAGTGCACAAAAAGGGAGACTACTTGATGGGAAGCAGAGTTAAATGCAGATGCTACAGGCCAAGAATTGGTAAACTAGGGTCCTTGGGACAAATCTAACTAGTTGTTGGTTCTAAGTTTTATTCAAATACAGCCACACCCATTTCTTTGGGTATTATTGATTGCATTCACAGTATAAAGACAGTTGAGTAGCTATGACACATTTGCAAAACAAAATATTTACTATCTGGTCCTTTAAGGAAAATGTTTGCCAACTCCTACTACAGATAAATTTCAAGCATACTATTAAAAAGGTATAATTTGATAAAGAAATGTGCATGAAGATGCAGTCTCACTTTTCAAAGAGTTTTTTGGTACCAACTTGTGGAATAGACGCTTCATATGCTGACATTATACAGAAAAAGATGCTCCACTTCCCCTTCCTAAACTTGATATTGTAAAATAAAAATGTTATAAGGCTAAAGTATAAAACACACAGAATTAATAAGAGTTTAATCATGTAAAGTACTAAGAAAGAAAAGCTCCTAGGCTGAGTCTCGACTGTATAATGCTGAATGAAAGAGGTGTCTACCAAGAAAGGAAGGGGTGGGAAAAGAAAGTTAGCAAGGTAAGCACTCGAAAGTATTACAAAGGGAAGTTTGAGCTTCCTAACAAGTATTTAGGGGAGAGGATGTTCTGGGGCACAAATAAGATGGAATTAGTCTTTATGACAGTTATCTCCGCATAATAAAGACAAATGATACCCATTAGGGTAACACACCCAATTTCCCTTAGTCTAATTCCATGGTCATGAAGCAACCTTCTGATTATTACATAGCTCTGGAAGATTTCCTACAGAAGAGAAGGTGGTCTTTCTGAGTTATAGTTCCTCCTGTCCATTACTACATTGACTTTTCATGTTTTTAATCTCTCCTTTCTTTGGTTAATCTGATTGTACTGGAAAGCAATAGATCCATTAAGGTGATAATAACAAAGTTTCTGAGTTTGCATGCCTGAGCACAAGGCTCTAGAATTCAGCAACAATGTAAAGAGTAATTAGTTTTTCCTAGAACATAATGGCTCAAACACCCAGCCAACTAATTCAAACTAGAACTAGAATTTCTACTGAATTAAAGACTGATGTATTTTCTTTCTTTCTTTTTCTTTTTTTTTTTTTTTTAAAGAGAGAGGGATAGTGAGAATCAGTTTTATTTAGTTTTTCATGTGGTTTTCATCGCTCGGACACTTGTTTGGGTACTTGGTGCTGGGGTCCAAACCCATGTACTCGTGCATGCCAGGCAAGCACTGGAACCACCAAGCCACCGCTCCAGCCCCCTGATGTCATTTTCAATGCAAGACCACTAGTTAGTTTCATAAATAATTTTGAAAACTAGAAGCTTAATGATTTATCGTTAAAAGCTACGGACAGGGGCTGGAGTGGTGGCTCAGTGGTTACAGTGCTTGGCAGGCAGATGCAAGGATGTTGGTTCAAACCCTAGTACGATGTGCACAACAAAGTGTCGGAGAAAAGAAAGCCACATGAAAAACTAAATAAAATTGATTCTTTCTTTCAATCTCACTATCCCTCTTAAAAAAAAAAAAGAAAAAAGAAAAAAAAAGGCATGGACAGGTGGCACATGCCTCTAATCCCAGTGGCTCTAGAGGCTGAGGCAGGAGGAAGATGGAAAGTTCAAAGTCAGCCTCAGCATCTTCGGGAGGATCCTGAGCAACTTAATGAAACTCTGTCTCAAAACAAAATAAACAAACTAACAAAAAAAGCTTAGTGATGTGGTTCAGCGGTTAAGGGCCTCTGGGTTCAATTCCCCATACCAAAAAAAAAAAAAAAAGCTTATGAACATTCTCTGAATGTCCAATTACTGTTTCAAATTAAAAAAACCTGATATATATCCTTTGTTAAATCAACAAAAGTAATGTTATAAGCAGTTTACACAATATTTTTTTCCTTTTAGCACATACTATACTTAGAGCAAGTATTCCTGATCACAAATGGAATCAAGGAAATTTACAGAATACTTTCAAAAGTTAGCCATTATTAGATGCATTAACAACAACCCTCCCCCCAAGAAACTTTCAGCTTTTATTTAGCAAAGATTTATCTCAAGGTTAAGTCACATTAAAGCTTCTTTTTGCAATTCTTAAACAAGCCTGAAAAAGAAACATGTCCTGTTCTGCAGAATATGAAAAATTGATAAAATGAGAATATGTTTTCAATGAGAAAAACAAAATGTCAGACAACTTCATAGCTATCAACTATTTCTACTGTTCTTTAAAGAACTCTCTCCCAATTTGTTGACATTGAAAAGAAAGGCTCATTAAGCCTTCATCAGACTTTAATGCATCTTACCTGGTATCCACATTTCTAAAGAAGCTGCTTATTGCTTCATCATAAATTCCTTTCTAAAAAGAAAAAAAAATATAGACTTTAAGTCTTGGCTCTTTTCCAAATAAAGTCCTTTCAGTTTAATAAGTACTCAAGTACTTATTTATGGCTAGTATGTGGCTAGGCGAAAATGCAAATTATCACAAAAACATTTAGATTGATTCTCCCATCTCTGCAGTAGAGAGTAAATGCTAAGAGATCTATAGATGAAGTTCGGCAGGGGGTGAGGAAGAAAAGAATTCTCCATAGGATTGTAGAACAGGTGCACCAAATTAGTTTTCTCTGGATTCTTGGTGATCATTTTAAAAGTTGGCTACATTAAGGACTACAAGGACCACGGGGGTAGCCTGTATCCTAACAGACCTTCACACACACGAACTGCTCTTCGCAAGAACACTTATAAGTAGGAGACCCTGAGAATTAGAAAAGCTCTGCAGGACCCAGGTTTCTGGCCAGCGTTCTTTTCGGTCTAGCGTGCGTGTGACAGCAACACACGTTAAAAACCCAGTTGCGTTCTTCACTGAGAGGAGCCTGTGTAAGTTATACAGGACGGATCAATGGTCACATAAAGCACTTTTTTTTGGTGGTTGCTGGGAGACCTCGGTGGCAGGCGAGGGGGGACTCCCAGCAGGTACCAGTACCTGGTTGACCGCCGCGTGCTCCCTCAGCGCCAAATCCCAGAAGCAGCAACCGATCTGGTTTCCACACTGTCCGACTGCGACCAGCGAAGAGGAAGGAAGAGAAAGGACATTAGGTAGGAAACGACCGCTAAGCTCCGCGGCGACCGAGGCCCCACACCCCCGGGCAGCTCACCCTGTACGACCACCGACTGGGTCATTTTGGAAGGTGGCCAGCTCAAGACACAAACCCAGGCCAGCTTTCTCATTCGCCGGCGACGACAGTCTAGCAGGGGGCGGCCGTAAGTCGCGCTGCTGCCGCAAGTCGCTACCGTCGCTCAGCACTTCTTTACGTCCGGGGGAAAAGGGGTGGGGCGCCGTCAGCGGGCCGCGCAAGCGCACTTGCGTCTCCCTGTTACCGTAGCGACGGGGCCTCCAGACCGCAGATCCTCGCTGCCTTGTCAACATCTTTGAACTTCGGCAGCACGGGAGGCCCGAGTAACTGACGGGTAATTAGGCTTTGGAGTCGTATTTTAAATATGTGTCTTTAAGCTGTTCGTGGGGCATCAGGGGCTTAGGCCTGGTTCGCAGTCTCAGCGCTGGGGCGGTGGGCCAGATTCCCTTTACTCAGAGTCCACGGCAGCTGCCTTAGCTTGGCTGCCCAGCAAACCAACCCTAGGTTCTAGGAGAAACCGAGCTTCGTCGAGGAGCAAAAGAAACCCCGGACGAAGACACAGGCACACAGTGCCACGGCTCACGTTGACAAGAAGGACAGAACTAAGTTCCGAGACACACCCGGTATTTGTTGAACGCGGTGTACTCCCGACGTTAACTTCTCGGCCCCCGCGAGGATGCAGAAGAAATGAATACAGATCAGCGACAACAAGCTTCCAGTAATTGAAGACACGCGCACGAAATAACGCAAAAGAGTTGACTCGCAACGTTGTGTGGCGCTAACAAGTGCAGTAGGATTCGATGGCCAAGGGTGCAACTGGCTAAATAGAAGTCTGATAGAAGAGTTGGGATTAAAACTAAGCATTTGATGTATGTAGAACGTTTAGATGAGGTAGAAGAGGAAACACTTCGAAAATTAGGCATTAAAAACAACATTAAAATGACTTAAATTTTTATTGAAAAAATTAGGACAAATTTCAATTAATAACTCAGGTACTTATATAATGAAATTGACATTTTCCCCACAAAAATCCTGAGAAACCATAAGACCCAAAGAAGCCTTATTAGTTAATAAAAATTACGTTAATGAGTAGTAATATGAGCCATAATATTCAATTATTTATAACACCTTATTCCTCCATCAGTACAAATAATAGTCATTACGTTTATCTGACAGCTGATAAATTTTGACATTGCAATGGGTTTATGTTGTTGAAGCTTTCCATATTTTCATTTGTGTGTTTTCACCTTAACACAATCTCTTGTGATAATGGGCAGCTTTTACTCAAGAAATTTTTGTAATTGCTGGATTTAATCTTTTTATGTTCTTTTGTTTTTTTAAAAATCAAAGGGATAGAGGGACAGATCGAGAGAGGGAGAGAGAGAATCAATTTTATTTGTTTTTCCATCTGACCTTTGTTTCTCCAACACTTAGTTGTATTTGTGATGCTGATGTTTGAACCTGGGTCCTTGAACTTGCTAGGCAAGTGCTCCAACTGCTGAGCCACCGCTGTAGCGTGGATTTAATCTTAACTTCTTATTAGTAAGCATGGAGTTAGTGGTGGAGGTGCAGTCCTTCACTTCAGTTCTTAGTGTTGAAGTCCCAAAGTTTGGGGCTTCCTAAATTTGGAAAAACTTGAATAAGTTTGTCAGTAGTGATATGAATAGGTCTATATTGATGAATTATGCTGCCAATTCATCTGGTATTCTGGCCTTTGCACAGCTGTGCCCTTATCGCAGACACAGTCGTTATTCTCCAGAAAATGCAGATGGGAAAATGGGAAAGCAGTTACATTAAGAAAGTACTAACCAGTCTCATTAATAACTTTAATCTGTAGAGAATCAAGTCAAATGAGGCAGAACCTTTCCTACCAGTCAAAATCCAAGTCGGTCAAGGTGGGAAAAGCTGAACATCAGGCCATGCACACTTCTATAAGTAAAAAAAAAGTTTTGCCTGAACCCATGGAGATTTTGGTGTCTGATAGGCTTGGAGGGATAATTGGCTAACACAGAGAAAACAGATTGGACATTTCATATGCTAAATATGAGCAAGAAAAAAATCATTGAGAGTCATGCAAACTTACTGTAAAAAAAAAGAGAGAAGGTAAGAAGGAAAAGTAGCATGGAAAATATGAAGTACATGGTCTGGATAAAAACTAACCTAAGGGGAAGAAAAGAGAAGTAATCATACGTACTTTGTGCTATAGAAGATCTTAATGATAAGAATATGAATACAAAAAACAGGAGCTGAAAGACAAGACGATGAAATAATATATTGAGAAATAAGCTCGATGAGGCCTGAGTGTTGCTTTATCTACTGGTACTTAGAACCTTGCCTAGTACGCAGTAGATAGTAAATATATGCTGAAAAGTGAAACGGTACAGACTTAAAGCACTAAGGATATTGAAGAGCAAAACACCGACCTAAAAGGACTAATCATTATCATTTTCCTAGAGAGGGACAGTGAGAGAGAGAATCAGAATCAATTTTATTTAGTTTTTCATGTGACTTTCGTTGCTCTGACACTTCGTTGTGTTCATGGTGCTGGGGTTTGAACTTGCATCCTTGCGCATGCCAGGCAAGCGATGTAACCACTGAGTGCACTGCTCTAGCCCCAGGACTAATTTTTTTTTTTTAAAGAGAGAATCAGTTTTATTTAGTTTTTCATGTAGCTTTCATTGCTCCAAGACTTTGTTGGATATGTGGTGCTGGGGTTTGAACTCATGTATTTGTGCATGCCGGGCAAGCACTGTAACTGCTGAGCCACCAATCCAGCCCCAGAACTAATTATTTTTAAAAGTGTGAAGTAGCTTTCATATTTTAGCTATTGTGAATAATGCTGCAATAAATGTCAGAGTGAGATATTGTTTCAACATATTGATTTCGATGCCTTTGTATATTCAGCAGTCCCTCATTTGTGGGTGCCTGAAACTATAGTCAGTAACAAACTTTATTATATATATTACATTTCTATATATGCATACTTACAAAAATGTCTATAAGTTAGGTACAATGAGATCAATAATTAGTTATTTTTAGTATAATAAGGTAGAACAGTTATAACTTAATATTTTATCATTATTGATGTGCTTTAGGGCCATTAATAAATCAAATAACAATTACTTGGAACACAAGCACTGTGATACCACAGCAGTCAATCTGATAACTGACAGCTACTAAGTGACTAACAAGTAGTTAGCATGTGTCTTTGTAGATCTGCTGGACGAAAGGATAACTCATATGCTAGGCAGGATGGAGCAGGGCAGTATAAGATTCCATCATGCTACTCAGAATGTTGTGTAATTTAAAACTTAATGAATTGTCTTTCTGGAATTTTCAATTTAATATTTTTGGATTATAGTTCGGATAACTGAAACTGAAAAGTAAAATCACAGATGGGGGGGAACTACTGTATACCCAGAAGTGAGACTACAGAATCATATGGTAGTTTTATTGTTACTGTTGGTGAGAAACTTCCACATAGTTTGTCATAATGGCTATATTAGTTTGTAAACCCACCAACGCTATACAAATATTCCCTTTCTCTACATCCTTGCCAGTACTTGGTATCTTTTTGATAACAGCCATTCTAACAGATGTGAAGCTATGAAGCTCATTATGGTTTTAATTTACATTTCCCTGGTGGTTAGTGATATTGAACATTTTTTCATATCTGTTGATCATTTGTATGCCTTCTTTTAAGATATGTTTTTTCAGATAACTTGCCAACTTTAAAATTGGATTATTTGTCTTCTTTTATTAAGTTATTTAATATATTTTGGATATTGGTCCATTATCAATTGTAGAATATCTATTTACTCTTTAAGTGTTTCCTTTGCTATGAAGAGACTTTTTGGTTTGATACAGTTCTACTTATTTATTTTTGCTTTTGTTGCTTGCCTGTTTGGAGTCCTATCCAAGAAATCATTGCCCAGACCAATGTTATGGAGCTCTCCCATTTTTACTTCTAGTGGGCTTATAATATCAGGTTTTTAAAAAAGATATTTAATTTACTTTGAGCTGATTCTTGTATGTGTCATGAGAATTATTTCTTGTTTTTATAGCAGAGATAGAGATAGCTCAAGAGAGTTTTGCACTGGCAGCTATTCATAACAACAGTTACACATAATGTACTGGCCAAAACTAATTACATGGACTCCATCCAGATAATCCTAAGGGGGCAAGGAATTCCAATTCCTGGAAATCAGAAAATCAGAAACCTTTGATGAATGTTTATAAGTACTGTATAAAGCATATGCAGAACCACAGCATCTGTGGTAGGCTACCTCTAAGATGATACCCAATGATCTCTCTCTGTCTCCTAATTTTGTGTAATCCCCCCTCCTTCAGTCTGGGATAGACACAGTGACTTCTTTTCTGATGAATAGAGAACACAGCACAAAGGCACCTTAAGGTAAGAATTCTGCATTCTGAGGGACTAAGATAGCAGAAATGTGCAAGGCAGAATGCCTGAGAGGAGACAGAGTATACAAAAATTTCTGGGGATCGTCAAGTGGTTCCTCATGAATAGTGATCAGGGCATACACATGTGAAAGTTACCTAGAACTGAGGGTAAAAGCCCCTGGAAATAAGCATATAAAACAATTCCTAGGGGTCACACAGGGCTTGTTCTGATATTGACATCTTAAATGAAGAGCTCATATAATCCATGAAGCACTGAGTTGAGTACTCAAAGGTAATATGCCTTAATAATAGAGACAAACTAGTTTAGATGAAAGGCTGTTGTGCTCTAGCCTAAGCAGGCATAAAACCAAGCTGCCGAAGAGACCACCTATTTCTAAATAACTGTTCCATACCAAAATTCAAAAGTACTTAGGGGATAAAAATAAAATTATTCAGTAATGTAAAATTCACAATGTCTGGCATTCAAAATAAACATTTCCATATATGCAAAGATGCATCCCATAATGAGAAAAATCAGTTAAAAACAGATCAAGAAATATACAAATGAAAGAATTAGTAAACAAGGTCATAAAGAAACTGTTATAAATGTACAGCATATGCTTAAGAAAGCAGAGGAAGCATGAAAACATTAAGAAAAGACAAAATAAAAATTTCCAAATTAGATTTCTATACTTCTAGAGCTTATAAACAATTTCAGTAAAGTGGTTGGCTATAAGATCAACACCAATACATCCTTAGCTTTCCTATTCTCCAGCAACAAGTCTACTGAAGAAGAAATCAGGAAATCTGCCCCATTCACCATCTCTTCCAAAAAAATAAAATACTTGGGCATAAATCTTACAAAGGATGTTAAAGACCTATACAATGAAAACTATTGAACTTTAAAAAAAAAGAAATTGCAGAAGATCTGAGTAGATGGAAAAACATTCCATGTTCATGGTTAGTAGAATCAATATCATCAAAATGGCCATTCTACCCAAGACCCTATATAGATTTAATGTAATCCACATCAAGATACCAATGTCATTCTTCATGGATATAGAAAAAGCAATACTCAAATTCGTATGGAATAACAGAAAACCTAGAATAGCCAAAACGTTACTCAGCAAGAAGGAGGAAGCAGGTGGTATCTCAATTTCGGACCTGAAATTATACTATAGGGCTACAGTAACAAAAAAAGTATGGGATGGGAATCAAAACAGAATTGAAGACCAATGGAATAGAATAGAGGATTCTGAGGCAAACCCTCATACCTTTAACTATATGTTTTTTGATAAAGGGGGCAAAAGCATAATGTGGAAGAATGATAGCCTGTTCAACAAACATTGTTGGACAAATTGGACAGCCCAATATAGACAACTGAAATTGGATCCTTACCTTTCAAAATGCACAAAAATTAAATCAAAATGGTTCAAAGACATGGATATTAAACCAGCAACTTTACAATTGCTTGAAAAAGAAGGATTCACATTACATGACATAGGGGTCGGCGCTGCTTTCCTTAACAAGATTCCCATGGCGAAGCAGTAAATTAAAGATTAAATAAATGAGATGCAATTAAACTAAAAAGCTTTTGCACAGCTAAAGATTTAGTCAAGAGTCTCAAGAGAGAACCGACAGAATGGGAGAAAATTTTTGCCTGCTACACCTTAGACAGAGGGCTACTATCCAGAATGTACAAAGAGCTCAAAAAACTAAATAGCAAAATCACAAATAATCCAATTAATAAATGGGCTATGGAACTAAAAAGAAACTTCTCAATGGAGGAAGTCCAAAAAGCCCATAAACATGAGAAAATGCTCTACATCACTAGCAATAAGAGAAATGCAAATCAAAACTTCACTGAGATTCCACCTCACTCCTGTCAGAGTGGCAAAAAGAAGAATACGAACAATGACAGATGCTGGAGGGGCTGTGGTAAAAGAGGAACACTGTTACATTGCTGATGGTACTGTGAACTGGTACAGCCACTCTGGAAAGCAGTGTGGAGACTTCTCAAAAAGTAAGGGCTGGAACCGCTATCCCACTCCTGGGTATCTTCCCAAAAGAGCTAGTATCGGCATATTATAGAGAAACAGCTTCATCAATGTTTATAGCAGCTCAATTTACTATAGCTAAATTATGGAACCAACCCAGATGCCCCTCACTTGATGAGTGGATTAAAAAACTTTGGTACATATATA
>PVKS010035134.1:0-20317 GCA_004027875.1 Aplodontia rufa
TGAAATATTCTTTGTCAGATACAAGATTTGCAACACTAGGTTGCTTTCTTGGGCCATATGCATGCTAGAATTTTTTCCCCCAACATTTCACCCTCAATCTGTGGATGTCATTAGCTGTAAGGTGAGTCTCTTATAAACAGTATATTGTTGGATTTTGTTTTTTGATCCAGTCTGCTAATCTGTGTCTTTTGAGTGGTGCATTGAGACCATTCACATTCAGTGTTAGAATAGAAGTGTGGTTCTGGTTTGTAGTCATTGTGTTTTATTAGTAATTTCCGTGCTGCCTTGGTTGGCGATTGATGGCAGGGACTTTTATTGAATTTTCTCTGTTTATGGGTTTTGAGTAGTTTCCTTGTTCTTCTACCTGGAGTTTACCTTTGAGGATTCTTTGTAAAGTTGGATTTCTGTTCTTGAATGCTGCCCGTTTGATCTTATCATGAAAAGTTCTTATTTCCCCATCAAATTAGAAGCTGAGTTTTGCTGGGCATAGTATTTTTGGCTGCTTGTTTTGGTCTTTCAGGTGTTGAAAGATTTCTTTCCATTACCTTCTTGCCTCCAGAGTCTGGGTTGAAATGTTACATGAAATTCTTATTGGTTTACCTCTAAATTTGATTTGAGATTTCTCCCTTGCTTGATATCTCTGTTGTACATTTTGAATATGATGTGTCTTTGTGACTTTCTCATTTGATTAAGCCTATTGGGTGTCCTGTAAGCTTCCTGGATCAGCATATCTAATTCTATTTTTATATGAGAAAAGTTTTCTTTCATAATTTCCTTGAGGGTGTTCCTCATACTAATCATGTGCATTTCAATTTCTTCTTTTAGTCCAATTACTCTTACATTGTTTCTTCTCATTTCATCCTAGACATTTTTAAAATTCTGATCATGTTCTTTTAGTTGTTTCTTTTTTTGTCATCAGTGCACTCAAGCTTGGTTAGCCTGTCCTCATTGTCAGAAGTTCTTTATACAATAGCAGAGGTTCTGTTTTCTACAGAAGTTAGTCTGTTATTAAATTCTTCCATGATTCCTCTCATGTCATTGACTGCAGATTTTAGCTTTGTTACTTCTTTTTGAATATGTGTATTTCTTTAATTATAGAGTCTCTCAACTCTTGAGTTTTCTCATTTATTCCCTTCATTAGCTCTTGTTTTAGCTCATTGTTCCTTTTCATTATCAGATCTTTGATAATTTGTTTTAGATTTTCCTCCTGGTCCCTAGCCATTGAGTCCTTGCTAGGGGTGTTGTGGGTTTGAGGTGAACCTCTTCTAGTTTGATTCTTCATCATTGAAGAGTTTCTTCTGGATTTTTGAATTAGGGATCCCTGTGTGAAAGCAAGACAAGACTCTGGATCCTTCTTCCTTACACATCAAGGATTGTGTCAGGTACCACCTGTTTGATGACCTGGAGCCTTGTTTTGTTGCAGCTTTTGGGTTAAGATTCCAGAACTCAGACTTGGCACCTTGTGGGATTGATGTAGTCTGCTGCATTGTTGAAGCTAAGCAGTAGAGGTATGCTGCTGGTTCCTGGGGTCTCAGATGTGTGGAGTGGGCCATAGTGGACCAATCTATGTGCTGCACTAGGATCTGGGATCCTTGTTGGTGAGATGGGCCCAATGTATCTGGACCTGGCATGCATGCATGAAGGCTGGGTGGTATCTGGGTGTGGTGTCCTTGGAGTTGTCCAGCTTGCCTGCTGTGGTGGGACCGGGGTCCTGGGCACACACAGTAGTGTTTGGGGGGTTCTGCTCAGGCTTTTTCTCACTCCGTAATTCAAAGTGAGTTCTTGGCCTTAGATCTCTATCTGGCTGTTTTTCTTTGGGTCTTTGCTATTGAATTGGGAATTTTGTCCTGTCCCTTACTAGAGTTGGGGTATTGTCAGCAAAGTTGAACTCAGAAGTCAATCCCATATCCTGTAAACTCTTAATGACCCTTAAGATTTCCAACTCCTCATGAGCTAATAGGAGATCATCAATATGAACAACAAATGCATACAATAAACAGTATTAAATTGGTTGTTTAGTACAGGCTATATTACACTGTTAAATTCTACCTATGGAATGAATGGTAGTGTTAGTCAATACTTTTGGTGACACTAGTATTTAACTATCACGATGTCAGGATTCTAATCATACAATAGTTATTGAGTTTTGCATTAATGGCAGTAATGGTTACACAGCCTTAATGATGGGGGGATCAAAAGTTATAAAGTAATTGGAAGCCTGAGAGAGAAGGGAATGTAAGTGAACTTTAGAGAGGAGGTTATATTGTCCAATTGTGGACAGAGAGAAAGTGGAACAGGTGATGGATTTGCTGGAGAAAGAAAAAGAAAGAGAAAGAAAGAAAAAAGAAAAGAAAAAAGCAACCCTGGAGGAAGAAAAAACAGATGTAGCAAAATAAAGGAAGAGTGAAAGAGATATTAATAAGATTTGGGTGATAGCATAAGGGTAGAAGCAAGGGCATGAATATTATGCAGGTAGGGAACAAAATACTTCAAATACTAAATGAACTGGCTAGAATCCTTCCTCTCAGCAGGGAGGACAAGGATAGAAAGAAGAGACAAGAGGGAAAAAGAGAGATGAAGGAAAAAAACTAAAAAAGAAAAAAGAATAGAGAAAGACAACCGAAAAACCCTCAACAAAGACAAAATGAAACAAGAACTGAAAAACAAAAATAAAAACAGCTAGTATTTTTATATGTCCATGAACCAATCAATTTTTCCATCAAAAAGAGGAAAGAAGAGAAAAAGATTTTTAAAAAATGAAAAAAAAATTCTTAATGAGAACTTGGAACTATGGTCACTAAATTTGTCTCTGTGCACTTTGGGAGCAGATATGCACTGTCATCCTGAGTTTTGATAGCAGGATCTCTCAGATTGTAATTATCTGATCTCAAGTAGAGGACTGGGATGTCCTCAGACTCCTGGGATTTCTAGGAGGAGATTCCAGTGAAGAGATCAGATTAAAGAATTCCCTGAGGGCTGGTCTTTGGCAGCCTCCCTGGGGATCTGAAACTCAGGAATCCTAAAGCTTTTATACACAGGGAGGATGAGATTCTTTCTATCCTCCCTCTGCTGGTGGTTGTACTCCTAGTCCTCCAGGATTTTTGAGCTTGGACTGAGGACTCCTAGAGTTTAGCTTATCATGTGATCCTTCTGGCTGGGGTGGGGGTGGACAGGTTTGAGCAAGGCTCTCCTTTACTACACAAACATGAATCCCCCTAAGAAAAGTGGGGACTGGGCCTGTAACATGCCTCCTCTTCCCAGTTCTGCTGTAAACAGTGGCTGTCTCCTGGCGCAGTTATGGAGGAGCCTGCTCTGAACTCCTGATTTGCTCCCGCTGGGCACTCTGCTCCAAAAGACTTCTGGGAAGGCAGCTGAGAGATACTGATCTCCCCTTACACAGTGGAGGTGCTGTAGGGTGTCTGTAGTTGAGCCCAACGCATGATCCCTTATAGAATGTGGCTTCTCAGTGGCAGAACAGCTCGCAGGTTATGGTTTATCTTCTCCCCCAGTCCCATACTGATTGGTATCAATGGCAGCCGAAGCTGCAGCCACTGTTTCTCAGCCGGGATGGAAATAATCCCTCTTTTCCACTTGTTGCTCCCAAATGTTTGATCATCCAAATAACTCCCCAAGCTAGCTCTGCGTTCTGGTGATGATTGTTCCCAAAATGCACCTCTTAGTAATGGAGTTGTCCTGGAGGTTTTCCATCCTGTCAAGGAGCCAAACAAGAAGCAGCCTTCCTTCCAACTTACAAGTTTTAATCTTTCTAGGGAATGCATTTTGACGGTGATTTCAATTTTCCATGGAAAACAATGGTAAATATTTGGTGAGAGGAATTGTATGTAAAAGAGTGGGAAATTGAGATTGGAGCTATCTAAAGGACTGGAGGACATGAAATTTAGAGGACCTTCAATCATAAATGATACCCATGTAACCCACCAACGATCTACTGGGATCCTATCAGAACATTCACAGATCAAGGGTCAGCTACAATCCACAACCTTGAAAATATAGGGATACCATATTCTGAGCAATTAATTGCTCAGAAAAGAAAAAGGTTGTTTCTTGCATTCTTTTGACTAGGTGGAGATAAAATTCCTGGAACAATAAGCTTTTTCACTTGACAGAAGATCATAGGTTATTCATTAGAATGCTAATTAGTAAGGAAACACATTTTACCTTATAAGATATTCAGTAGAGATCTTTCTTGAAACTTTAAAAATTCTGTTTTGGAATAGTCTTAGGTTTCAGATAATTATTTTAACTTCCAAAACAATGGTTAAAAATTAAGAAATTTCCCTCTGAAGACAAATTTAGAGTTTAATTATGTATTTTATGTGTATTTGTGTGTGTGTTTGTGTGTATGTATGTATGTATGTATGTACGTGTTAAGTGAGTTGAAAAATGGAGAATGAATTAAATGCTTAATGAAACTTAATTTCTAGATAAAGGGGTTTTCAGAATACTTTTATAAAGGACAAGTAAAAAGTAAGTAAATGTTACAACATTCTCCAGGGAATTAGGGTTCACATTGAATTTCAGAAATCTAATGTTTTATGTCATCTAATGCTTTCCAGAAAATACAGGCAAATTAATTAATTCTTGTTTCAACTTTTAAAAAGTTCTTTATATTTTAAATTCTGAAATTCAAGGGGATGTAAATACATTAGAGAAACAATCAAGTAATTTTATAAAGGAAATACAAATGTATTAGGTTGGTTAATCAGACATGAACATTGTAATTTAGTGGAAATAAATTTTATGTGTCAGTTGCTACAAATATTGTGTAATAAATAAAAATATCATTTAACCTTTGAATTCATCTTTTTCTTTGATTCATATGTAAGCCATGCCTGTAAAATAATGTGATTGTTTTCTTTTAACAAAACATCATTATTGAAATAAAATAAAATAAAATTCACCTTAAGATACAGGTTGATAAATTTTATATATACATATATATGTATATTCCAACACAATCATTTTGAATGATTTCTAATTCCTGCTCATTCATAATATTGCTTTTTGAAAAATCTAATCTCCTATTAATCTCAATACATTTTCCATTTATATATTAAATCATTCATACCCACATAGTCAATTTAGGTTATCTGTGCATGTTTCATTTCTGTCTTTATGTTCATATTTTCTTTATATCCTTGAGCATAGTTATAAAAGATATCCTAACTATTTTAAGATATATTTATTTTCACTCTGTCAACTTTCTCTTTTTGTATATGCTTGTATTTATTTTTCCTCCTAGCTATGGGTAATATTTTTCTTCTTTTTTGCATACCTGAAAATTTTGGATTGATGCTATATTTTGATTTATTAATTTTATGAGTGTTGGACTTTTTTGGCATGTAATTAAGATGCACACCAATCAGTTAGACCTTTTCAAACTTTCTTATTACCTTCAGAGTATGTGTTAGCTTTGTATCACTGTATCAAATATCTATTGTAACTTTAAAAAAGGAAAAATTTATTTTGACTGGCATTTCAGAACCTTCTGGTCATGGTCACTTGGCCCCTTTCCATGGGTCTGTGGCATTACAGAATCACAGGGAGCATGGGGTGCAGCAGAGCTATTCTCCTCATGATGACTGGGAAGTAAAAGAACACGGGGAAGTAATGTCCCCTTCCAATGCACAACTCTAGTCCCTACTTCCCCTAACTCCTAATGTTGCCAGCACTTCCATATAGCCCATTAAATTATGAATCCATGAATGGATGAATCCATTATCAAGGTCAGAGCCTTTATGATCCAATCATGTCCTAAGGCCTCACCTCTGAACACCACTATCCTGAGGACTTAGCCTTCCACACATGAGCCTTTGGGGCATATTTACAATCCAAACCCTAACAGAGTGCCATTTAGCCTGGGACTAATTTAGCCTCAGTCATTAAATATGGCTCTTCCTGAACTCTCTCCAATACCTGATTCAAATCATCTCTTCTTTGGCTGGTGTGAACCCAATAGTAAAAGCTATGAGGGCTGTTTATTATCTACTATCTAGACATACTTTCTTAATCACAGGTGATTTCCTCTTGATCATGTATTGATAAGGACTTAAACAAAAACTGAAGAGTGCTGTATTAGATCTCTGGCAGATTCCCTCTGTCTTTCTCTTCCACACCAAATCAAGCTCCCTCATCTTCCTGGTCTGCAATCTTACTGTCTTCGACTCAGTGAATCTGCTGACCTCTATTTGTATCCTGCATCACTGCAGTCTCAGACCAGAAATTAAAGCGAAGCAACGTAGGCAATTTCTATAGCACTGTAAATTTTTCTTGGGTATAAACCACGTGATTGCTTTTTAAGCATAAATTTTTTTCTCTATAGGCGAGTGATGAATGTTCAAGGTAATAATTGTGTTCCAGCATTGCTAATATTTTGTAATTAAAAATAAATAAAATAGCTAACATCTCCGAAGTGCTATCAGTTGCATAACAAAAACTAGAGGCATTTTATACCAAAATCTAAAATTTCTGTTGGAATCTTCTCTAGATGTTGATGAGTCATTTTAGAACAACTTCTATGATCAAAAATACTCAGTCTCGAGGATTAATGAAGCTACATGAATTTGAAAAATTAATAAAATATATGGTCAATATGAGTCTTAATTCTATGGAAATAAGCTGTGATTGTTTTTGTAAATTGGGTTCCAAATGAGTTTTCACTTGGATTCCCTTCTTGTCCTTGTTAGTTTCTAATGTGAGCTTCTATACTCAATTCAGAGAACATCTTCAAATGCTAGAGCTCCTAATATCTCCCTCCATGCTTGGGGTCCTAGTTATGTATTTTCACAGCTCCTTACTTTGTTGTGTGTCATACCACCCTAGATAGCAAGGTCTCTTCCTTTTTTTCTATTTCCATTTATATGTCCCCTACTCATTTTTTCTTGAGCACGGAATATCTGGCATATTCAGACCTAATTATTTTTTCTGTTTCCTTCTTTTCTTAATTTCTGTGCTTTCTGCTTTCTTTTGGACTCTTATCATTTTTTTCTATTTTATGGCAATGCATTTGTTAGTGTATTTTTCCTAACTCCATGTCACATTACATCCTAGTCCTATTTGATTAAAGAATTTTTCAGTGATTCCTCATTATTTTGACTCTGAGTTCATTTTCTTCAGCATAGCACAGAATATTTGCTCTGCTTATTAATTCCCTGTGTTCTTCCACTAATAATGTGAGTTCTTCAAAGACAAGATTTTTGTCTTTGTGTGATTCATTTCTAACATCAACACTCAGTATGGTGATGGTAGAAAAAGTAGTTAAGGCAGCTGCCTTGTGATCTATTTCCCTCCTGTTATCAAGAGAAAGAAAGCACATAATCTGGTCTACTCTACTTGTAAACATGCTGATAATGATGAGCCTCCTGGCAAATAGACTAATGATAAAGGCTAGAAAGAAAGAACTTATCAGTAGAATGTTCTTATTAAGGTCTCCTTGTTTTCCTAATAATAAACAAATATAATGTATGAATTTACAAAGGAAATTTCCCTGTAGACTATCATGTAAGTCATTAAATGATTTGATTTTATGATCTTAGAATGGAAATGATTAGTTACCTAAATGTTCCTTGCTTGCTGAAAAAACAATTTTTGTACCTTCCTTAGAGATCACCTGTTATTTTGGGTAGGGTAGAGAGTACACATTTAAAATGGTAAGGCCTCAGAGAGCCACATGGATGGTCCAGACTTCTCTCTGCTGCACATGTACCTCTTAATTACATGTACTGTTAAAATGTTTAATAAATCTTAATACTAGTTATGGTAGACAGAATAATGTTCCAACAAAGATACTCTTGTTCCAAACATAAATTTATGGCAAAGAGTATGAAAGACAGATATAATTAAGATTGCCACTCTACTGACTTTGAGATGGGGAGATTATGCTGAATTATTTGGTGGGTCCAGTATAATAATAAGAGTCCTTATAAGTAGAGGAGAAAGGTAGAAGAGTCATAAAATGGCAGCATGAGATGGACTCAGACCAATTTTGTAGGTTTTGCATGTGTTTATGTATGGCTTCTCCAGTCTGTTTCAATAAACTACAACTGTCATGTGATTTAACAGTCCCACTTCTGGGAGTATATCCATAGGAAATTCAATCACTATTTTGAAATGGTAGCTATATTCCCATGTTCATTACAGCATTATTCACATTAGCCATGGAGATGTACATAACCTAAGTGTTTACCAATGAATGAATTGATTAAAACTGGGGATGCATAGGCATGCATGCATTTGAGTGTGTGTGGTGTGTGTGTGTGTGTAATGTTAAGTGAAATAAACCAGGCAGAGAAAGATACATACATGTGATCTCTATTATGAGGAAACTAAAAAGAAAAAGACAAACTGCTAATAACAGACAATAAAAATAGTAGTTTTAAGAGTGGGGCCTGAAGGAAAAGGGGAGATAATTGGTCAAATAATACAAACTTTCAATTATAAGATGAATAGGTACTGTGGGCCTAATGTACAGCATGGTGATTTCAGGTACTAATTCTGTACTGTATACTTGAAATTAATTGCAAGAGTGGATCTCAAGGGTTTTCTGTCCACACAAAAAATCATAGCTATGTGAGATGATGTATATGTTAGTTTGATTGCTTCAATAGTTTTGGAATGTGTACATGTATAAAATAGCATTTAGTATTCCCTAAATAAATATAATTTTGATTTGTCTATCATACCTTAATAAAGCTGAAAAATATTTTTTTGTGGTTTTGAAGACGGAGAAATGGGACTCCAAGCCAAAGAATTCCAGCAACCTCTACAAACCAGAAAAGGCAAGGATGTGGGTTCCTTCCCAGTGCCTTCCAAAGGAAGGTCAATAGATGTTTTGGTTTTAGCCCTGTGAGGCTCATTTTAGACTTATGAATTCCTATACTATAGGAAAAATTATGTTGTTTTTAAGTCACTAAGTTTGTAGTAATTTGTCACAGCAGCAATAGAAAACTAATGGTAGATAAGATCTCTGGTTTACATTATTTTATTTGATGAATCAAAATGATTTGTGTTGGTTGAGTAATGTAAACCTAAAACTGGTTCTCAATAATAATTTTTGTGGATTAATTAAGGTACTATGAGTCTTCAAACCTGGCTAAATTATTGTCAGGTTTCTAACTATTTCAAATCAGAAAATCACATATCAAAAAATAGGAGACAGGTTACAATTCTAAAATCTCTATAGCTAATTATATGAGGGAAAATTTAAGCAAGAATGGTGGTGGTCCAAAAAAATCAATTAGTTTAAGAAGCATTAAACATTATTTATGTTCAAAGCACTTTAGTATATTCTTTTATTTCAATTTTTTATTATTTTTTATTGGTGCATTGTAGTTGTACAGTGATGGGATTTATTGTCACATATTCATAGATGTCCACAATATAGCAATACAATTTGGTCAATATAACCCCTGCACCCCCTTACCTCCCTCTTCTCATTCCCAAGACCCTTGCCTCTCTTTCTTGGTCCTATATTTTTCCTAAAATATTCAAGTATAGTGACATAATTCTTATACCTATGAACAATATTTTTATATACATGACTATAGTATTTACAGTGACATAATTATAAATGCTTGGAGTGTACCTTGCTTTATCAGTTCCAACATTTCCTCTTCTCCTCCCTTCCTATCCCCTTGTTATTTTTACATATAACTGACAATAGGATTAATCATTTACATTTTTGTAAAGGCATGCAGCGTAGCTTATTCATATATCTTCTGTAGTATCTTGCAACTGTATCTCATAAATATTGACATATTGCATTTTTCTTGCAATTAACTTTTCACTATTTGTTCTTTTTTAAAAACTTTTCTTAAGGAGTTGAGTTGTCAAAGAATCTTAAATGCATTTGAAGTGACAATATGATATGCATTTAGTTTTAAATCATAGTTTCTCCCACAATGCCCACTCCCCAATCTCTTGATTCTTCTATATTATACCCCTATAAGAGATATAAATGTGTGTGTGTACACAAACATACACATATATCTGTTTCTATCTCTCTCTCTCACTGTATATATATATATATATATATATATATATATATATATATATATTTGTAAGATTCCAGAATTAAATGATGTTATAAATATCATCTGACTTCTCAGGGGGTTGATGCATAGACTACATTGTGTATCCTCTCTTCAGATCCCTCCTTATCCTCCCTACCTCTCCCACCGCCCACCTCTCCTTTCCTCCCTTCCCACCTACATGTCTATGGATCCCCTAGATAATGTGTTGGTATGCCTTTGGTGGGTCTAATACATGAGTTTGATTACCTTTCTCCCAAGCCTGAATTTTGGTCTAGCCTCCACAAATGAGGGAAAACATTTGGCCCTTGACTCTCTGGGTTTGGCTAACTTCACTCAGCATGATTTCTTCCATTGCCATCCATTCAATTTCAAAGGCTGAAATATCATTGTTTCCAATAGCTGAGTACAATATATATATATATCAGAGGTTTTGGATTCATTCATCCAGTGAGGGGTAAGCAGGGTTGATTTCATTATTTAGCTATTGTAAATTGAGCTGTTACATACATTGATTTTGCTGAGTCGATATAATGTGCTGATTCTAACTCTTTTGGAAAAATGCCCAGAGGAAGGATAGATGGATTATATGGTGGATCCAAGCCTAATATTTTGAGGAGTCTCCGCATTGCTTTCCAGAGCAGCTGGACCAGTCTGCAATTTTACCAATAGTGTGCTAGCATTCCTATCTCCTCACAACCCCTCCAGCATTTATTATTCTTTGTGTTCTTCATCTTTGCTAGTCTGACTGGAGTGAGGTGAAATCCTAAAGTAGTTTTGATTTGCATTTCTTTGATTACCAGTGATTTAGAACATTCTCTTATGAATTCTTTGGCTTGGTCAATTTCCTTTGTTGAGAAGTTTCTGTTTAGCTCTCTGACCCATTTACTCATTGGATTGTTTGTGGTTTTGTTATTGAGTTTTTTGAGTGGTCTGTTAATTTTGGATATTAGTTCCCTGTCAGGGGGAACACAGGCCATGATTCTCTCCCATTCTGTAGGTTGTCTCTTGGCTGTTTTGACTAATTCCTTGGCTGAGCAAAAGATTTTTAATTAAATGGGATCCCACCCATTAATTCTTGACTTTAATTCTTTCATTTTGGGAATCTTATTGAGGAAGTCTTTCCCAACTCCCACTTGCTGAATTGTTGGTCCTAATTTTTCTTCTAGCAGTTGTATTGTAGCTGGTTTAATTCCTAATTCTTTGATACATTTAGATTTGGTTTTTGTGAAAGGTGAGAGGGAAGGATCTAAATTCAATTTCCTGCAAGTGGCTGTCCAGTTTGTCCAGCATCACTTGTTGAATAGGCTGTCTCTCCTCCATGCTATATTTTTATCCCCCTTTGTAAAAGATCAGATTTTAAAGAATTGTGGGTTTGTTCCAGAGTCTTCTATTCTATTCCATTGGTCTTCATTCCTGTTTTGGTACCAGTACCATGCTATTTTTAATACTACAGCTCTGTAGTATAATTTTAGAACTGGTATTGCAAAACCACCTGTTTTGCCTTTTATGCTGAGTAATGTTTTGGCTTATTGTTTTTTCAAATAAATTTGGAAACTGCTTTTTCTATATCTGTAAAGAATGACATTGGTATCCTGATGGATATTGCTTTGAATCTGTATAGTGCTTTTGGTAGAATGGGCATTTTAATTATATTAATTCTGCCTTACCAAGAGCACAGAACATCTTTCCATCTTCTTAGGTCTTCTTCAATGTCTTTTTTCTGTGTTCAATAATTTTCATTGTAGAGGTCCCTTGTTAGGTTAATTCCCAAGTATTTTATTCTTTTAGAGAATATTGTGAATAGGACCGATTTCCTGATTTCTTCTTCTATCCTGTAATTGTTAGCGTATAGGAGAGCTATGGATTTATGGGGTTTGATCTTGTATCCTGTTATTTTGCTAAATCTGTTTATAAGCTTATGCAATTTTCTTTAATATATTCTAAGAGTACAACTCCTGCTTAATGGTCAAAGGTTGCTGTTCTTGGCAATTTCTCCCGCTGCCTGATTTCTTCCTCCCATCTGTCCTCCATGAAACTACCACCTAGAAGTAGATAAACATAGATAACATGTGAATGAGTACCAGAGGCAAAGTACAGCTTCCAAATCCTGTGAAAGCACTGAAAAAAAAATTGTATATGCTTGGAGGAAACAACCACATAAAGAAGTAATTGTTGGTTTAGAAAGTAAAGAGTTGTTATAATTTGGAAAGATAGCAGTGGTTTCTTACAGAGGTAGAGAGAAGAAACAGTGGTAGAAAGCACAATTATTGACCTGGAGATGGCCAAAACAGGTCCCAGTTTATGAAAAATCAAATATTGTTTTATTCGTATCTTGCAAAGCCAAGTCAACCCTTGTTCTGTGCTCAAAAGAATGTGTGGTTCACATGGTACTATGCATTGGATACCATGCCAAGCAGGTGAAATCTATTTCCAACAGCCTGGGGGAGACAATGAAGATATTCAAATTGGGTACTGCTATCATTATAACTGTTTCTAAAAGGATTCTGTGGGCAGGCACAGTAAGAGATAGCAAGTAGATAGACCTCTTAGTAGTTTCTTACAGTTTGCAAACAGGAATTCATAAGTGATACTGCCAGTATACTAGGCACCTGCATTAATGGCCCTTGAGTTATGCCATCTAGCATGCTGATTTTGAACATGATCAATTATTTTGTGCATTCTCGTATCTTTCATTTGTACATATTTCTTTGCAAGATTCACATTTTTAAGGTGTCCAGTTAAATCTTGAAAGATAAAATGTAGCAAAAATAAAAAGCAATTTCAAATATTTTTAAAGTTAGGAACTAATGGATCATCGTGTTATCATTGTAAACTCATGTCTACTAAGCATCCAGGGGAGATGTATGAACTCTTGTGATTTCAGACTATGAATTAACCCAAAGCCAAGTATCTGCAATATAAGGAACAAAGACCTTAATATAAGAATAAGAAAACCTGTGCTTTCCTGCATCAACCTCTTCCACAGTAAAGACCTTCATTAGTAAAAAGAAGATATGATTTTAATGTATTAATAAAACATGCTCTTCTCTTTTGTTTCCAGGCAACTAGTGACCAATATTTATTCACTGATATCAGTAATAATAAAGCTGGTATTAGTGTATCTCAGCTGTGCTTTGGACATTGTTCTAGGAACATAAATATACATACAGCAATTTTAGGAGGGACTATTATTACAACCAATCAAAACATCTGGAAACATAAGAATGTAGAGAAGTAACTTTTTGCAACATTGCCAAAAGTCCGTAGTGAAGCTATGATCTGAACCCAGATAATTGACCTTCAATACAATGCTTCTCAACAGAGTATTTTTTTTGGTGACTTATTTGGGTGAACATCGTATTACATCATTTTTCAACTTAGTATTGATGCTGATCAGCTTCTGTACCATTTGGTACATTAGAAGGAGCAACAACCAGGCATAACAATATAAAAATAGAGAAAGGGGAAAGAAATCATGTAGTCGATTTTATATACAAGTAATAAAACCAATCCTTTGACAAAATTACAACACTAGATACACAAAATCAATTAATATATGACCAAGTTTATATTCTAGAAAGATTCTGAAGACATCAGCTAATGATCATATGATTTTTCTGCTAGTGGAAAATAGCTTCCTAAATGATTAAGTTACCACTCTAAGATCATGCATTGTCAACAGGAGAAGAGCAAATATGCAGCCATCCTAACTAACAAGTGCATCTGGTATACTGCAGTATTTTCCTAAGTGGGGAAAGGGGGCTTATTAGAGAATTCTATGTGTATGCGGTCCTTAGAATAATTTATCAGTAGTATTGTCATTGCCACTAAAGAAACCAGCACTATTTGCCACTTGTTGAATTTAGCGTTTGTTTTTCTTAGGGTTCCAATGTGCATCTAAATGCATTCATCCTGTTCGGACCCCACCCACTCTCCTGCTTCTCAGAGGTAAGCCTACTGATTTTCCTTTTATCTCCTTATCTCCAAATAATAAGGCTTCTAACTTTACTCTTTGTTTTCTCAGTTTTGCATACTCTGTACTAGACCTCTGGTCATGGGACATGATGCAGCTCAACCACACACGCATTTCCCATGTCCTGTTCTTCCAACCCTGAAGCATCATGAGTTTGGGTAGATGACTATTCTATGTGTATTTGCGTAGGTCAACGTCATTTCCAGTTCAGCTAAGTGGTGTACCTTGTTTTACATTTTTGCACAAATTTTATTTTCCATGGAGTAAATGATTATCTAGGTTTTAGAAAACAATTCCAGTTTTCTTTGAACTTAAAAGCAATCCATCTCCAATCTGCCACTTGCTTCTGTTTATCTCCATGTTTTCAGACTCATCACATATCCTGTGGCTCTCTCTCCTTGTGGACATCCGACCTAGAGAGTTCAGTTAGGATCAAAGGCAGCTGGTATTGAGGCTCTTTCCCTATTCACATCAGCACTTCACAGGAGAACCTGTGTTCTAGAGTGTTCTGTATTTCTGTTTGGAGTTGTCCCTTTGTTTATTTTAACCTACATCCTCCAATAGCATCTTCAGAAAGATGGCATGTTGCTAAATGTCTTGAGAATGTCCTTTCAAAAACTTTTTTTTTAAAAAAAGGAATGTTTATCTGCATATGATTAATATATTGTTGAATATAAAATTTTAGTTTGGGAATTATGTTATTATAATATTTCAGCTAATGCTTCACTCTCTCATAGTCTCCCCAGCTGATATTGAAAATCCCAAAGGCCTGCGACAATGAATTCTTCACTTATATATGTCCTTGATTTTTCTTCTGGAAGCTTGTAGGAGCTTCTCTTTACTTGAAATTTCTAGAGCTATGCCTTCATATGGATTTATTTTATCCACTATTCTAAATGCATGCCAGCTTGCTTTTGATTTTGAAACTCGTGTCCTTTATATTTGGTAATTTTCCTTGAATTGTTTCCGCTTTTGCCTGATTTGCACTCAAGTTTTCTTGCTCTCCACTCCCCTCTCCACCCCACATTCCACCTTTTTATTATTTACTCTCTTTTTCTGGAAGTTTTCTTTAGATTTTAATCCTTGCATTAAGATCTTCATTTTTTGTAGCTTATCTTAAAAATTTGGGGACTATTTATTTATTTAACTCTGTGATTTTTCCTCTGAAATTTTCAGCTTGATCTTTCTTTATAAAAATCATTTCTTGCTATATCTCTCTAAAGATATTAAAAAAACATTTTTGTCTTTAAAAACATTTTGATCTACATGCCCTCTCGTTTCTTTCTCCGTTATTGGTTTCACGTGGGTGCTCTATTTTAGCAGCTCTCTGGAAATCCCCATACACGTTAGGGAGTTCCAGCTCTGAGTCTGCAGCTGGAGCTCCCCCAGGGTCTACTTTGGGATGATATGGCTGTGGCAGTACAGAGAGCATTTACACTGGGACATTCTTCAGAGCTTTGTGTCACCTCTTGCCTTGGTGTCACAGCCTTGGCTGTCTACAATCAGGGAGCCAATTGGGAAAGAGGGTTGGGGGTTGGCAAGATTCTTTGTGAAAGTTTTTACTTAATATTATTTTTAAGACAACAATATCCTATGCTTACCTGTGCTTGTAGTCCAGGGACCTCTGTTCTACCCACTGCAGAGAACACATCTCCCATCTTTTGCTAGGATCTGAGATGGGAACAGGAGTTGAAGACTGGCTGTTTTAGCTTCTTTGCAATAATTTGTTTAGTACTTTAATTACTTTACAGCCATTCTTTCTCCTTTTGTTCTCACGTTCATACCCATTTTTCAGAGGTATAAGGCAGTATTAATGTCTGAGTGTTGGAGTTTTTGCATTCTAAATTAGCTTGTCTTTTGATCTTTTCACTGCTCACTTGAATTTCAAATTATTTGGGTGTTCCAGTTCATTATCACTTGTTCTTCCTCTTCCCAGCTCTTAAAATTTTGTGGTTGTCATTGCCTCTTCTATTTCATTTGTTGTCTTAGGCTGTGTCTTTAAACATATCTCTTTGCTGGTGTGTGTATCAGTGTGTGTGTGTGTGTGTTTTAAATATATGCTCAATAACATGCTGTCACATTTTAACAGATGTCCTTTTAGTTCCATATTTTTATCCATCAGAAATTTGCAGCAAAGTGTTCATTTGAGGATAATCTGAACTCTGACTTAAGTAAATAAGGCAGTAGCAAATGAACAGTATATTTTATAGAATTGATTTAGAATGTGAAGAACTCTATTTATTATTATTATTATCATCATCAGTTTTGCAACAATGTGAAAATGGTTTAAACTGATACTTGGAAATATTTTCCACAGAAGTAGATTACAATTTATTTTGTTTACATGATTTTATAACTATTTTATACAAAGTGGGTAACTTTTAGTATTGTAAAAGAAACATTGGTAATTTCTCTTTTAAATTATCTTAAAATGAAGACCTATTTCAACAAAGAGAGCAAAGATGAAGGAGATATTAATATAGAAAAAGTGAACTTCTCAATGTTTGTAGCAAATTTGTTCCCCATTCTCAAATATTTCAATAGTTCATATAGAGATATATATTTGGATTAAGTGAAGTTTTCCTAAGAAAACTTGGTTCCTAAATGCTCCCAGACTGTATGAGATAGTTACAAATCATTTGAATCTAGCAATATTGTATATGTTTTATTTTAATTATAGCTGTGACTTCAGGAATGATATCATTGTATATCTATTAAATTACAATTGTGCCATGTAAATATTATAATGTGTAAGTCTTAGAATTTTCAGTTTTAAAATTTTATAAAATGATTTTCTAAACTGATAGAAATCTTGAAAAATGCATCATCAACAATAACAACTGAAAAATCAAATTGTATTATTTTTGCAGTGTTAAATATCAATATGATTTGGAAAAAATTAAGACAGATTTTCAGCCATTAATTTATCATGTCCTTATATGGCAACTAAAGCATTTATTCTAGCATTTATTGACAATACTCATGTGTAAGATTCTGTCATTGGCTGTGCTGATACAAAGAAGTGCCCTCAAGCTTAGAGCCTAAGAGAAATGTCACTGTCGACATTCTCCTTTGACATAAAGGGGAATGTGGAAGATGACATTTCCTATGTTTTCAAATTCTTAAGAGGATGTTAATATACAGGGGAAGCAAGGTGTGAGGGAAAGTCTGTGAACTTAGGAATTATTCAAGTGCAACTTTAATTCCCAAGTTTACCACTTGCCTACTCCTTAGGCTAGCAAAGCGTTCCTATTTGTTTCATCACAGTTTCTGCAGGCTTAAGTACCTGCAGGCTTATTGTTAGGGGTCACTGAGGTAAGTAAAACTACAAGATGGATTTTGGGTCAGGAGGAGAAGAGGGCACGCAGAAAGGAACTAGGTCTCCACAGGACACTGAAAGAAAGCAGGAAGTAAGGACAGAGTGGAGACAGAGTGGAGAGGTGGATGACAACATAAATACTGTAAGACTCTATATTGCATAGCCTGAAACCGGGAGAGACTGTAGGTTGAGCAATCATATCTGAAAACAAACTCTAACAGGTGAAAGTTGGGGGTGGGGGGCAGGGACAAAAACTCTCCAGAGGAGCATGGGTTCTAGCCCACTACGGAACTGGTTGAATGGACGATTAAAAATTAAAGAGCAACAGTAATTGGGAAAAATCTTCTTGAGACCCAACATCACAGACAGCTGAAAGCCAGGTCCTGAGGAGAGTGCTGGGCCAGGACTGAGTCCACAGCCGAATGTGGGTGTCAATGGTGGCGCCAATAAACGTGGGATCTTCACATGCCTGGAGAGTAGCAAATGGACACCCCCCGCCCTCCTTCAGTGGACCTCCTTGGGAATCTCGGAGGGAATTTCTTCATGGACCCCTACAGGTGGTGAGTCCATAAAGAACTCCTAGGCAAGCAGAGGGGTAGCAGAGGGAAGGGGCTGGCTGAGGGGGCCCAGTCCAGGGAAGTGTCCCAGAGTCCTAGCTCAAAGACCAGCTCAGCTCTCCATGCCCTGGACTCACTGCTGCACCCAGAGCAACTCCACATTCATCCAGTTGACTCACACAGATGCCAGCTTTGTCCCAACCAGGGGAGGGCAAATTCACCAGTTCCAGATTGTTGCCCTGGGGAGACCTCTGCAGAAGTCTGGAGGTTACACTCACCATCACAGCACCACATCAAAGGTAGGTGAGCTGAATCCAGTCACACAGAAGCTGTGGTCCATTGCCAGAGGAAGGGTACAGACACTGATATTAACAGGTACCTGGAATTGCAGCAGAGCATCTGAATTGAAGAATCAGAAGTGGATGGTAGGAGGTCCACAGCAACTAAAGTTCTGACTTTTGTGCCTCTGCAACTTATAAACTTTGATCATATACTCATAGCCAACACCTTACCAACAAGCCATTTGAATGCATTTTATTTAATGGTTTAAAATATTAATTGGAATTAATCTTCCTAGCATTGTGTTTCTGGCACTAGCTAATACCTGCTATTAAGTAATTAATACCTTATTAATTCTCAAACATTATCAACTACTATCCCACCAAAACCCATTACCTACCTCTCATTTTTAGCGGGGTGAAAACCAACCTATCTTGGCTTCTTTCCCTCTCCCAGCTCCCCTCTTTACCTTGGAGTAAATTAATCTTAGCTTCTCCCTGCCCTTTTTTGCCTCTCCTAATTACCCAACCTTTTTCTCTCCCTCTTCCTAACACCACTTAAGATGATAGTGAGGTTACTAAATTTAAATCCCATTCTTTTGGTCTGCTTCAGAACTCTATTATAGGTTCATACCTGTAGTCCAGGAACTAAACAGAACAATTGCAAAAAATTTTTGTTCTTACAAAATTGAATACAATGAGATTTGGCTCACAAGGGACTATAGTAAATAGCACTCAGTAGTAGCTCTTAAATTGGGGCTGAAATTGGGATCAGCAGAGGTCACACATTGAATTAAAACAGTAGTGCCTGAAGTCCATCCAAACCATGGCTCACAAAGCAACTCTTCATAAAAAAGAAATTGGATCCACCCAAAGATAATATACCCTGCAAAGCTCAGCTTCGAATGTGATGGGGAAATTAAATACTTCAACAATAAACTCAAGCTAGCAAGATACATGAACACAAATCCTCCACAACAGAATATTTTCAAGGATGTTCTCCATTCAGAAGAAAATGTCAATGATACCCTAAATCCTTAAAGAAGGGTGAGTCAATAATCATATTATACACAAATTGACTTCCAAGATGACTCAAAACTCTGTAATTGTTACAAAGTCTGAGACTCAGCCTCCCATATCTATTCTAACTTTGAATGTGAATGGACTCAATGCCCCAATTAAAAGACACAGACTGGCCCATTGGATCAAAAAACAAAATCCAACAATATGTTGCCTGCAAGAGACACATTTGAAACTCAAAAATAGACACAAGCTGAAAGTGAAAGGATGGCGAAGTGTCTACCAGGCCTGCGGCCCGAAAAAGCAAGCTGGCATGGCAATTCTAATTTCTGACAAAATTAATTTCCAACTAAAACTAGTTAGAAAGGACAAAGAGGGTCACTTTATCATACTAAAAGAGAAATTCCATCAAGAAGATATAACAATAATTAACATTTATGCCCCCAATTACAACCCCCCCCCAAATATATGGAAAAATACTTAAGGACATTAATCCTCTCATTGATCTCAACACAATAATTCTGGGGGACTTCAACACACAACTATCAACTCTAGACCGATCATCAAAACAAAAAATCAATAAAGACATCTCCAATCTGAACTACTCTATCAATCAATCGGGCTTAACAGACACCTACAGGATAATCCATCCTAAGACAGCTGAATTTGCCTTCTTCTCAGTGGCGCATGGATCCTTCTCTAAAATAGACCACATCCTAGTTCACCGGGATAATCTTAACAAATATGAAAAAGTGGATATAATCCCATGTATTCTGTCAGATCATAATGCTATGATCATAGCAATTAACAACAGAAACTACTCAAACACTTGGAAATTGAATAATTCTCTCTTAAACGAAGGATGGGTAAAAGAGGAAATGAGAGCAGAAATTAAGAAGTTCTTGGAATTGAATGAGAATGAGCAAACAACATACTGAAACCTCTGGGACAGTATGAAGGCATTCTTAAGGGGTAAATTTATAGCACCGAGTGCATACATCAAAAATCTAGAAAGACACCAGATAAATAGCCTTATGCTTCAACTCAAGTGATTACAAAAAGAGGAACAATTCAACCCCAAAGCTAACAGAAGACTGGAAATTACCAAAATCAGAGCT
>PVKS010035135.1:0-20257 GCA_004027875.1 Aplodontia rufa
AAAGAGAAACAACCATATTTAGTTTTTCACATGGCCTTAGTTGCTCCAACACTTAGTTGTGTACGTGGTGCTGGGGTTTGAACCTGGGTCCTCGTGCTTGCCAGGCAAGCGCCAAAACCGCTGAGCCACCGCTCCAGCCCCTCTCCCTTTCCCTTAAAAAAAAAAAAAAAATATATATATATATATATATATAAAAAGGCAAAAGATGAGATGTGTATCTGAGCAGCAGGGACACATGCAGTGAACAAAAAGTTCTTATAATTCAGTAATAAGAAAATACAAAATCTAATACAGAATTGGCAAAGTTTTCGAGTAGATATTTTGTGAAAGAAGATACCGAGATCGCAAATAATCAGATAAAAAGCTTTCTCTCACAGTGGTGCACACCTCTAATCCCAGCAATTAGGGAGGCCGAGGCAGGAGGGTCCCAAGTTTGAGGCCCAGCCTGGGAAACTTAGCCAGATCTTGTCTCAAAATTTAAAAAAAAAGGGGGTTGGGGATTTAGCTCAGTGGCAGAGCGCTTGTCTAGCATGCGCAAGGTCCCGAGTTTAGTCCTCATCCCTGAAAATAAATAAATAAATAAATAAATAGGCTGGGGATTAAAAAAAAAAAAAGGCTGGGTATATAACTGGGTGGTAAAGCATCCCAGTTCAATTCCAAGTACTGAAGAAAAAATAGACATTCACTGATAATGCAAAAAATGGAAGCAGTGAGGGACACTTCTGCCCGTAGAAAGGTTCACTACAAGCTCCTAAGGGCTGGGGACAGAGCTCAGTGGTGGAGCATTTGGGTACAAAGCACAAGGCCTGTGGGGTCTGACCTTCACTCCATTCCACCAGCTGCCCTAGAGTGATCGTTACTATTTGCATACGTTCCTTAAGGAAGGGCTGCTGTAGGCTTTGTTCAGCTTGCTAATTGTTATGCAAAAAAGATTAGGGTGGCTTGGAATGTGCTAACCACAGGCTGTTCCCTAGTTGTTTGTCTGTACTCTGCATAACCCCTGGCAACTCCCTTAGAAGGATTATTGGTTCCTTGGCTTCTCCCCTCCCTATAAAAACCCGTGTGCCTTGGTAATAAACGGATTCTGGGCTGCCGTCTGCTGCGTGTGGTTGACTCGTTTCCTCGGCCGAGAGGGAAGGGACCCCAGCTAGGAGGGTCCAGGGCACTCATCCTCCTGATCGGCTCCTGGGGGACAATCCACCCGGTCCGGATTGTCCCTCCCGCACCTCAGGGACGGACCTCTGAGGTAGCGACAGAGGCCCTGCATTCCTAGCATCTCAAACAAACAAGAAACTGGTCATATAAAGTGGTAGGGATGATGTGGAGCGACTGGAACTTTCTTTTATGGTTGATGGGAAAACAAAATTGAACAGCCGCAGTGGGAAAAAACTAGGTGGTCTCATAAACACATTTGCATTATTCCCCCGCAGTTCCAGTCCTTTTTTTCTTTTTTGTTTTTAAGAAAAAGAGAAACAGTTTTATCTACTTTTTCATGAGGCTTTCACTGCTCTGACACTTGGTGGTGCACACGGTGCTGGCATTCGAACCCACATCCTTGTGCATGCCAGGCAAGCACCATAACCACTGAGCCACCGCTCCAGCCCCAGCAATTCCATTCTTCAGTTACCCAAAGGGAATGGAAATATGTGTTCATACAACAGCAATAGAGAGCATCTCCAGGGATTGCCAGGATGGGGCTGGGGAGGGGAGCGGATTGCGCAGTGGTCCACACAAACTTTGTGGATGGTGGTAATGGTGGTAATCACATGATTTATACATGTTTTTTAAAGCACGCCAAACTTTATACTTAAAACTGATAAATCTTGGGCTGGAGCGGTAGCTCAGCTGTTGAAATGCTTGCCTGGCATGTGTGAGAACCGGGTTCAAACCCCAGCACCATGTACACAAGTGTCAGAGAAACAAAGGCCAGATGAAAATATAAATAAAATGGATTCTCTCTTTCTCTCTGTCTCTCCCTGTATCTTAAAAAAAAAAAAAAAAAAAAAACCAAAAACAAAACTGGTAAATCTTACTGTATGTTAATTATACCTCCATAGAATCGACATGAAATTTTGTTGTAAGTGAAGATACATTTTGACCTCGACCTTCCCCTTTGCGGAAATCTGTCCTGTTTGTTTGTGTGTTTGTTTTGAGGTCTTGGGTGTTGAACTCAAGAGCATTTCACCACTGACCTCCATCCTAGCCCTTTCTGTTTTCTGTTTTGAGACAGGGTCTTGCTAAGTAACTCAGGCTGGACTTGAACTTGCGATTCTCCTGCCGCAGCTTCCTGAAGAGCAGTGATTACAGGTGTACGCCTCGTGCCCTAAAGGAATCATTCTTTGCTCAAATGAAAGTTACTAAATTTCGTCTGTCTAAAGCTTTTCCTTTAACCCCTTGACACCACCTTCAGATTCTCATATCCTCCCTCTCATGATGGAACCCTGCGGATACTCCCAGCCTGGAGGCCCCACCAGTCCGGCTCCTCTGACCTCCAGAAGTGCCCCAGCTGTGGGACTGGCCACACATGTCTGTCTGCTGGTCTGTTTAGGGGACTTCCCATGTCCTCTGATCTCGTTCCTTCAATTAAACAAACCGCAAGGTCTAGGCCATAGGCCAGGCTCTCGGGACACTGCAGAGAATAAAAGACGGCCCCAGGCTGTGGAGCCTTGGCTCTCGCGGTGGAGAGGAGCCCCAGCCCGTGGAAGGCATCTGACCCTCGTGGCGCATGAACAAGTGAGTGCGTGAGTGCGTGAACGCAACAAGGCCCAGATTTCTGTTCCATCAGAATTGATGTCAACATTCTTTTAAAAAAAAAAATTAAGAAATTTATTTGTTAAACAGTCCAACGTGGGGCTGGAGCGGTGGCTCAGCGGTTCCGGCATTTGCCTGGCAAGCACGGGGACCCGGGTTCAAACCCCAGCAGCACATACACAACTGAGTATTGGAGCAACAAAGGCCATGTGAAAAACTAAAGTTGTTTCTCTCTTTCTCTGTCTCTCTCACTGTTCCTCTCTCTTAAAAACAAAAACAAAACAAAAAAAAAAAAAACCCAAAACAGTCCAAAGTGTCAGCATTCTTTGCATGAACATCAACATGTTTTTATTGAGCACCAACTCTGTGACAGGCTTAGAGCTGGGATTTTGGAGCACTCACAGGCAACACCTGGTCTCTTTCTGCTCAAGTTCAATACCAACTGACAAATGGACCAACAAGTTAACTTTTGTTATAAATAAACCCCCTGGGAAAATGCCACTTTTGATTGGTCCACCCCTCTGTGAGCTGGACAGACCCACTCTGCTGCTGAGAATCTTGCCCGCTTTGGGTCCCTTAGGAGCATATCTGGTTTCTTCTACCCACCTCACCAAGAAAAGTGTCTCCTCTTCTCCTTGGGAGGAGTGAGAGCAAGTAGGACAAGGCAGGGGTGTTCATCACTCCCGAAAAGGCCTCATGGAAACAAGAGGAATGGGAAACAGCCCTTAATCCCATCCATCAAACCATAAATGCCAACTGGTCCATTTCAGAGTTTAGTTTAATCTAAGCCCTCCTTGATAAATCTGTGAATTACTGATGGCCGTTAAGTTCTTCATCTCTTCCCCCATAGGTAGGGAGGGTTGATTTGATTCTGAGAGTGGCATTAGAATATGGTGGGAAGGATGCTTGGCCAATTCTTGGCTTACCCTTGAAGAGAACTGGCAGCTTCCATTCCCTTTAGGAACTCAGTCACCATCCTGCGAGGAAGCCCGAGCAGTCTTGTGGGGAGGCCCGTGTGGAGGAGAATCAGAGTTCCAGCCGAAGCCACACCAAGGGCCTGGCCACGGTAGTGCGCCATCTGGGAAGCAGACCCTCCCGTCCAAACAAGGCGCCCCAGAGGAGGTCACATGGAGGAAGGAGGAGGTCCCCACATGGTCTTGCCCAGATTGCAAGATAGTAAGGAAAGAAATGATTGCTGCGATGGTAAACCTCTGTGTTTTAGGGTGGCTTGCTTCACAGCAATAGTCTGATTCGTCTCCCTGTTCCGAGGTCCAGTCCCACTATTGAGTAAGAGCTCAGTGAAGGTGGAAGCAGAGAGTAAAGGATTGGACAGGTGGATAGTGTTGGGCCTGACAGCTCTGCGGTGTTCTGTTCCGGCAGAATCAGGGCCCCAAAGGCCAGATGCGCTTACAGCAGTGTCCCAGGCAGAGCACAGCTGGGGTGTTCAAGCCAGGCAGTAACTGCTCTCCAAGGGTGTGGAAGCCTCTGCAGCTGTGGCTCCAAAAGCTGGAGCCACGTCTGCAGGAGGGATGCCTGGGAACCGCCACCTCTCCTTCATTCCACTGGGTTCCAAGTTCGAGTCTCCTGTAACTGAACCGCAGTGGAAGGACTGGAACACAGTTTCGTTTCTGCATCCAGGAAGGCAGCTGGAGCAGCCCGCACCTGCACGCAGCTCTAGCAGAGGCCTCATGACAAGGCATTTGGATTCCCCGTGCAGCCTGCTATCCCCAGCCCCATCAAACGCTTGGTCACGAGCTGGCTGGCCTCTTCAGCCTGGCTGTCTTCACGTGGGCTCCTCCCTAGCCCAGGTGCGACAGTGAGCTTTCCCCTCCCACGCTTGCCCAGAAAACCCTTAGTGTACACTCGAAGACCTTCCCAGAATCAGCCACGAACCTGGGTCTTCTCAGTGCCCGTGGCATTTGACCTGATGCACACACAGCCTCGTAGGACCTCCACCCTCCACCAGGGCAACAACAAAAATACTTACCACTTAGTGTTGGGGTCTGACCACTCCATTTCGTTAGCTGCCCTAGAGTGAGCTTATTACTATTTCCATAAGGAAGGGCTGCTAGGTCTTTCTTTGTTAAGCTTCCTAATTGTTATGCAAAAAGATTAGGGTGGCTTGGAATGTGCTAACCACAGGCTGTTCCCTAGTTGTTTGTCTGTACTCGAAATTTGCATAACCCCTGGCAACTCTCTTAGAAGGATTATTGATTCCTTGGCTTTTCCCCTCCCTATAAAAACCCATGTGCCTTAGTAATAAACAGATTCTGGGCTGCCATCCTCTGCATGTGGTTGACTCGTTTTTTCCGCAGCTGGGAGGGAAGGGGTCCCCGGACCAGGGGGACCCCGGTTCCAGCCATCGGCACTCATCTCCTGATTCGGCCCCCAGCGGGGACGAGCCAGAGGCCAGGTCTGATTGCCTTGACTGCTGCCCAGGGATGCCTAGGTAGCAACAACTTAGTTGCAGTCAATATTCAGAATAATGGCACAGCCCAGGAGTGCGGAGCTCTGACTGTCATACTCAGGACAAGCCGAGGAGCTAGGTACTATTATCATGCCTATTTTATAGATGAGGAATCCGAAGCACAGAGAGATTAAGTAACTTCCCCACGGTTGCACAGCTAATATGGAAAAACAAGATTTAAACCCAAGCAGGGCAGCCCCCAACCTTGCTCTTCCCCTCTGCTCTTTGCAACATGTCTGTTTCTCTAGCCCCACGACAGCTTGCCATTTTATTTTATTTATTTATTTTTTAGAGAGAGGGACAGTGAGAGAGAGAGAGAGAGAGAAAGTCAATTTTATTTAGTTTCTCATGTGGCTTTCGTGGCTCAATGCTTCATTGTGTACATGGTGCTGGGGTTTGAACCCACGTCTTCGTGCATGCCAGGCAAGCACTGTAACTGCTGAGCCACTGCTGCAGCCCCCAGCGCGCAATTTTATTGATGAGAAAACACATGCTCAAAAAGACAAAAAAACTGGGGCTGGAGCGGCGGTTCAGCAGTTACTGCGCTTGCCTGGCATGCACGATGACACGAGTTCAAACCCCAGCACCACGTAAACAGCTAAGTGTCAGAGCAATGAAAGCCACGTGATAAAAAAAAAAAAAAATCGATCCCCCCCTCACTACTGTCCCTCTCTCTTAAAGAACAAAATCAAAAAATAAAACAAAAAACACTAAGACCTTAGCCCGAGTCCTCAGCTGGAGAGTGGCCGAGCTAGAACACTGTCCACCTCCCTGACCCCGCACATCACCTCCAGCGAGGGCCTGTTGTGAGCTCCTCCTTCCCAACCCAAGCAGCATCTGGGGCTGAGTCATTCCTGACAGTTTCCAGGCAAAGCCAAGAAACAGCCACTTCCAGCACCCTGGCAGGCTGCCACTGAGACAGCTGTTGAGCCTGGGTGTCCTCCGAGGACACAGCAGGGACAGGAAGCTGCTGTATCTCCCCTCTGCAGAGGGCAGGCGGCCAGCTGGTGAGGCCAGCCTGGGCTTCCATGAGAGGAAGTCAGCTATGGGGCAGGGTGAGTACAGACCCAGGGGCAGCACATGTCACCTGACAACCGCACAGGGAAAAGGCGCTCGGGCTTGCGTGTGCTGGCCGCAGGCAAGAGGTACCAGGGACAGTCACGCGCTGGCTTTTGATGTTGAGGGAACGTACCTCCTCTCCTCTCCCGTCTCCCGCTCCTGCTCAGCGTCCTCATTGAAAGGGTGGTCTCCCTCCTCCCACTCATTCACTCATTTATCCAACAAGCTTTCATGCACTGCTGCGGGGGGCAGGCCTGAGTTAGTGGGTGAAGCAGACATCAGTCCCCGCCCTCTTGGAATGGACAGCGAAAAGCCAAAACAGGAAGACTGGCAGTGTTGCTCAGTGGGCAGTGCTTGCCTAACATGTTTGAGCCCGGGGTTTGAGCCTCAGCCCAGGGTGGAAAGGGGGAGAAAGAGAAAGAACGAAAAGAAAAACAGGAAACACACAAAAGAAGAGATGACTGAGCTGGTGCACGTCTATAATCCCACCTGCTCAGGAGGCTGAGGCAGGAGGGTCGCAAGCTCAAAGCCAGCCTCTGCAAGTTAGCGAGGCCCTGAGCAACGTAGCAAGACCCTGCCTCTAAATAAAAAATAAAAACTGGGGCTGGAGCGGTGGCTCAGCGGTTCCAGCGCTTGCCTGGCATGCGTGAGGACCTGAGTTCAAACCCCAGCACAGCGAAGTCTCGGAGCAATGAAAGCCACATGCAAAGCTAAATAAAATTGATTCTTTCTCTCTCTCACATCCCTCTCTCTCTCTTTAAAAAAGTAAAAAAATAAAAAAAAACAGGGTGGGGATGTTGCTCAGTGGTTAAGCACCCCTGGGTTCAATGCCTAGTACACAAAAAAATAAAAGCAAATCCAGATGATTGAGAAACCAAGAGGGGAGAGGAGGCTGGAGGAGCAGAAGCTGGAAAGGAGAGAATAATTCCTCTCTCAGAGGCGGTGTGGAAGGTGCAGATCCAGGCGCACAGAGGAACAGAGGAGTAGAAAACGGAGGGAGGGCTGGAGGTTTGAGGAAGGGAGAGAAATCTTGATTCCTTAGCTCAGGAAGTGGGGATGGAAACTTGCTAGGGACACCCCGAGGGGCTGCCAGCGAGCGGGAATGTGGCCCTGAGTCACAGGATTTGCTTTTCCTCCTGTGCAGGCACCAGGCCAGGCGTGGTGGATTCAGGAGTGGCCGCACCATCTCCATGCTTCTTTCAAGAGCTGGAACCTTAAGCCAGACTTACCGACTCACTTCTGATCAATTGTGATGCAGGAGACTTCACGGGTCACCAAAGTCACGGTGGCTTCCTGCTTGCTTTCCTCCTGGTCACTCCTTTCGGGGATGCCAGCTGCTCTGTCACCAAGATGCTCAAGCAGTCCTATGCACAAGTGTGTGCGGCGTGCTGAGGAACAGAGGCCTCCGAACCAGCAAATAAATCAATAAATCCAAACTCAATGTATCATCTTACCGTCTTTGTGGGTCAGGATTATTTTTTTTTCTTGGTACTGGGGATTGAACCCAGGACCTCATGCACACTAGGCAAGTGCTCTAACCACTGAGCAGCATCCCCAGCCCTGGAGTCAGGAGGTTTGAGAGCAACTTAACTTGGAGGTTCTGACTTGGTCTCAGAACATTGGCCGTCAAGATGTGGGTCATGGCCGCTGCCTTGCGAAGGGTGTGGTGCTGGAGCCATAACCGCTGAGCCATCGCTCCAGCCCCTGTTTTTATTTTTTTATTTTGACACAGGGTCTCACTAAGTTGCCCAGGGCCTTGCTAAGTTGCTGGAACTTGTGATCCTCCTGCCTCAGCCTCCCCAACTGCTGAGATTACAGGTGTGTGCCACTGTGCCTGGCTTTGTGTCTGGATTTCAACCACGAAGTTCTGGGGCTAATTTTTATATAATAACTTATATAGCAAGTGCCATTCGTAAGGTCACACCAGGGGTTGGGGATTTAGCTCAGTGACAGAGTGCTTGCCTAGCAAGGGCAAGGCCCTGATTTCGGTCCTCAGCCCTGAAAAAAAAAGAAAAAATAAAATACGGTCACACCAGAGGCTAATTTCCTGGTCGCTTAGGAACACAGGCTTCTCTCCCAGGGCTCTGCCACCCCTGTGGGCTTTGGGGCTCCCTGGAGATCTGCTTTTGATTGGAAGTTAGGAAAAGTGAGAGAGAGATCATAAGAAACAGAGGTTTTCAAGGGCCACAACAGGAAATGAATTTAATAAAAAGTAATTTAAAAAAAATTAGGTAAGGGAGTCTGTTAGTCAACTTTCCGTTACTGTGATAAACTACCTGGGAAAATCAACCTGTAAGAAGGAAATCTTTATTTTGGCCCATGGATTTGGAGGCTTAGTCGTGGTTGGCTCCACTGTTTTGGGGACTGTGGTGAGGACAGTGATGGGGAGTTTCACAGAAGAGCTGCTCCCCTCATGGCCACCAGGGAAGCGGGTGGGGAGAGAGTTGCACCTCCTGGCCTGACTTCCTCGCCCTGGACCCCCGCCTCCTGCACCAGCTCCCAACAGCACCACATACCAGCGACAAGCCTTCAACATTAAGAGCCAAACTTGAGCAGGAGGTGAGATTGAAAATGAAATGGAATGTGGCTAGAGGCAGGGGGAAGGGAGAAGGGGATGTGAAGACCTGAAGGTCTGGGAATACTTCATAAAGAGGGTCTGAGTGAAGGGCTGGGGTGTAGCTCAGGGTGGGGGTGCTTGTCCATCCACAGCCCCATAAATAAATAAGTCAAATAGCTACAACATCAATCAACCCAAGGGTGACTGGGGCTTGGGGAGCGGCTCAGAATGACAGAGAGGGACATCACACAGGGCCTTGATGACCGGTCTTAGCAGGAGGTGGCTGAGCTGGACCAATGGGAAATATCACGCAGGGAGCAGAGAGGGGGAGCGGAGATGGGAGGGCAGTGGAGCAGGGAGAGTCTTCTGGATGCAGAAGCAGCCACCACCCAGCGATGACAGGGTCGGGGCGCGCAGGCTTGGCCAGGTGGGTGGAGGCGCGGAGAGCACGGAAGCGCACGAGATTGGACAGGGCAGGGAGGACCCTGGTGGCCCCCGGCTTAGGTACCAGAGGTATCACTCTCTAAGCTGGGGAGCACAGCGAATTCACTCTTTAAAAGTACGAAATACTAGAAACAAACACGTAAAAACTTGGAGCTGTGCACAGCGGCGCATACCTACTTATCCCAGCGAGGAGGATCCCAAGTTGGAGGCCAGCCTTAGCGATTTAGCCAGCGAGGCTTGGGCTCACTAAGTTGCTTAGGGACTTGCTAAATGACTCAGGCTCACCTTGTACTTGCAGTTCTTTTTTTTTTTTTTTTTTTTTTAAAGAGAGAGGGACAGTGAGAGAGACAGAGAAAGAGAGAAACAACTTTATTTAGTTTTTCACATGGCCTTAGTTGCTCCAACACTGAGTTGTGTACATGGTGCTGGGGTTTGAACCCGGGTCCTCGTGCTTGCCAGGCAAGCGCCAAAACCGCTGAGCCACCGCTCCAGCCCTGTACTTGCAATTCTTATTCACATCTACTTTTGTGTCTTTCAGCAATATTTTCAAGTTTTCCTCCTAAGGACTTTGCATATGTAGTGAATTTATTCCTAGGTAATCAATCTTCTTGGTTGCTGATGTAAATTAATTTCTCTGTTACTAAACATTGCATAATATTCTTTTTATTTTTGATACTGGGGATTGAACTCAGGGGTTCTTAACCACGGAACCACATCCCCAGCCCTGTTTTATTTTTTTATTTTGAGACAGTCTCAGTAAGTTGCTGTGGGTCTCACTGAGTTACTTAGGGCCTCGCTAAATTGCTGAGGCTGGCCTCGAACTTGCCATCCTCCTGCCTCAGCGTCGCAAGCCATCGGCATTACAGGCGTGGGCCGTTACATCTTCTAGCAGGGTATTTATTGCTTATGTTTATAAAGACTGTTGGTTTCTGTGTGCCAGGTTCTGTCAAACTAGTTGAAATATTATTTGAATTTGTTTTATCATGGATTCCCTTGGGGTTTCCAAGTCAACTATCATCTGCATTTAAGGAGAGTTTTACAATTTTTTTTTTAACCAATTCTTAGCGAGGCCTTGAGGAACTTGGCAAGAACCTGTCTCAAAATAAAAAATAAAATAAGAAAAGGACGGAGGAAGCTGGGTGCAATGCCGCACACCTGCAATTCGAGTGACTTGGGAGGCGGAGGCAGGATGATCGCAAGTTCAAAGCCAGCCTCAGCAACTTTGCCAGGCCCGGGCTCAAGACAAAAAATAAAAAGGGCTGAGGATGTGGCTCAGAATGACAGAGAGGGACATCACACAGGGCCTTAATGACCGGTTAAGCAGCCCTGGGTTCATTCCCTGGTATAAAAGCAAACAAATATATATATATATTATATATATATACACACACATACATATATATTTTATAAATATGTATTTTGTTTTTAAAGAAAGAGGGACAGTGATAGAGAGAGAGAGAGAATCAATTTTATTTAGTCTTTCATGTGACCTTCGTTGCTCCAACACTTCATTGCGCATGTGGTGCTGGGGTTCGAACTCTTGTACTTGCGCATGCTAGGCAAGCGCCGTAACTGCTGAGCCACCACTCCAGCCCCATAAATATGTATTGTATAGATTTATATTTAAATGTATATGAGAATGAGTAACTCCTCCATAGAAAAATATAACCCAGTAAAACTAAAACAAGTAGAAATAGAAATCCCTATTAGGTACTGGGGATTGAACCCAGAGATTCTCTACTACTGAGATACATCCTCAGCCCTTTTTATTTTTTATTTTATTTTACCTATTTATTTACTTATATTTGGTACTGGGGATTGAACCCAAAGGCACTTAACCACTGAGCCACATCCCCAGCCCTTGTTTTATTTTATTTTTTAATTTTGAGACAGGGTCTGGCCTTGGAACTTGTGATCCTCCTGCCTCAGCCTCCTGAGCTGCTGGAATTACAGGCATGCACAACTATGCCTGGCTATTTTTTTTTTAATTTTTTATTTTGAGACAGGGTCTTGCTAAGTTGCCAAGAGTGATCTTGCATTTGTGATTCTCCTGCCTCAGTTGCTGAAATTTTGGGGATTACAGGCATGTGCCACCACGCCGGGCCTTCTTACGATTTTTAGACAAATGTCTTTACCATCACTGCAATCCAATCTCAGGACTTTCCTCACCACAAGGGAGCGTCAGCAGTCCCTCCCCGTTGCCTACGACACCAGCCCTGGGCAACCACTGATTTTCTGTCCCTATCAATGTGCTTGTTTTGGACAAGTCACATAAATGAAATCATACAATACCTGGCCTTTTGTGGCTTTTTCTTTGCTGTAGAATAATCTTTTCCTTCATCCATCCAGAGGGTAGCAGGCTTCCATGCTTCCTTTCTTTTTACAGCTGAAATAATTCTCTGTCGTTATGGTTCTACTAACACGGTGATGGTCCACCGACAGTTGACAAGCATCTGGGTTTCCCACTTTTAAGCCTCCTCCATTTTTTTTTCTTTTTAAGTGAGAGAGGGTCAGAGAGAGAGAGAGAGAGAGAGAGAGCATCACTTTTATTTAGTTTTCATCTGGTTTTCCTTGCTCCAACACTTCATTGTATGTACGTGGTGCTGGGGTTCGAACCCACATCTTCATGCATGCCAGGCAAACGCTGTAACTGCTGAGCCACTGCTCCAGCCTCAATTTTAAGCCCTTTTGAAATATGCTGCTGTGACCAGGCACAGTGGCACAGGCCTGTAATCCAAGCACCTCGGGAGACTGAGGCAGGAGGATCACAAGTTCGAGGCCAGCTTCAGCAACTTAGTGAGGCTCTAAGCAATTTAGTGAGACCCTGTCTCCAATAAATAAATAAATAAATAAATAAATAAATAAATAAAGGGGCTGGAGTGGTGGCTCAGTGGTTATGAAACTTGCCTGGTATGTGCGAGGACCAGGGTTCAAGTCCCAGCACCACAAACACAACTAAGTGTCGGAGCAATGAAAATTCGATGAAAAACTAAATAAAATTGATTCTCTCCTTTTCCTCCCCTCACTGTCCCTCTCTCTCATAAATAAATAGATAAAGAAAGAGAGAGAGAGAGAAAGAAAGAGAAAGAAAGAAAGAAAGAAAGAAAGAAAGAAAGAAAGAAAGAAAGAGAAAGAAAGAAAGAAAGGGCTGGGGATGTGGCTCAGTGGTTAAGTGTCTCTGGGTTCGATCCCCAGTACCAAAAAAGAAAAGAAACTCCATGGATGAGTTTTTGTGGGTGCATGTGCTTTCAGTTCTCCTGGCTGTACCCCTGGGAGCCCAACTGCTGGACTGTGTGGTGACTCTATCTTAAACTTTTTGGGCCACTGCTAAATTGTTTTCCAAAGCGGTTGCACTATTTTGTGTTCCCGCCAGCAATGCGTGGGGTTCCGACTTCTCCCAGCTCCTGCCCACACTCGTTCGTACCCAGTCATCCTGGAAGGCGTGAAGTGGTATCTCCCTCAGTGTATGGGCGTGGAGGTTTGATGTTTCCTGGGTTTATTTTGTTTGGCCTTTCGCATTTCCTTAATGACTATTGGCTTTAGGCACGTCTTCACGGTTGTTAGTGTTGTTTGGAGAAATGTGTGTTCACATCGTTTGCCCATTTTATAAAGGCTACTGTTAGCCAGGTAGGGCGGTGCACGCCTGAAATCCCAGCGGCTCAGGAGGCTGAGGCAGGAGGGCTGCAAGTTCAAAGCAGCCTCGGTAATTCAGAGAGGCCCTAAGAAACGTAGCGAGACACTTTCTCAAAATTAAAAAGAAAAAGAGCTGGCCATGTGGCTCAGTGGTTAAGAGCCCCTGGGTTTAATCCCTGGTACCAAAAAATAAAATAAAATAAATAGCTGTTGTATTATTCGTTTATTTTGCAGTCCTGGAGATTGAATCCAAAGCCTCACACATGCTAGGCACGCCATAACCCCAGGACCCTATACTTATTTTGCAATTATCGGAGTCCTTTAAAGTCCTTTTAGCCACAAGTCCCTTGTCAGATACAGTTTTCAAATGTTTTCTCCCGTTCTGTGGTTATTTTCTTCATTTCTTGAGGCTCTCCTTTGCAGCACAAAGCTTTTGTTTATTCATTTTATTTTTTGGTACCAGAAATTGAACCCAATGGCTTAACCGCTGAGCCACGTCCCCTGCCTTTTTCTTTTTCTTATTTTTCTTTATTTTTTCAGGGCTGAGGATCGAACTCGGGACCTTGAGCATGCTAGGCAAGCGCTCTGCCACTGAGCTAAATCCCCATCCCCTGCCCTTTTCATTTGAAGACAGGGTCTGGTTAAGTTGCTCAGGCTGGCATTGAACTTGCGATCCTCCTGCCTAAGGCTCCCGAGCCACGGGGACTATAGGGGTGCACCACCGCGCCTGGCACACTGATTCTTCTGCCAACTTGCATTAAGCCCTTCTAGCGGGCTTTCATTTACCTGTTGTATTTTCCAGTTTTGGCTTATGCGTTCGGTTCTTTTCTTTTCTTTCTTTTTTTTTTGTTAAGAGAAGACAGTGAGAGAATCAATTTTTATTGAGTTTTTCACGTGGCTTTCGTTGCTCTGACACTTAGTGGTGTGCGTGGTGCTGCGGTTTGAACCCGTGTCCTAGCGCATGCCACGCAAGCGCCGTAACCGCCGAGCCACCGCTCCAGCCCCCATTTGGTTCTTTTTGGTTCCATCTGTTCAATGACGCTGTTCCCTGAGCCATCGTCATCGCGCCTGCCTGTAATTCTTCACAGAGGCTCTCCTTCAGTCTTCAGTCCTTTAGCGAGTATTTCCTGACTGCTGTTTTGAAGTCACTGTCCGCTAAGGCCAACGAGTGTCCATTGCTGCCTTTTCTTCTTCCGTGGATGAATCATACTTGGCAGTTTCTTTGCATGTCTTCCAATTTCTTGGTGGAAAACCATATATATATATATATATATATATATTAGAGAAAGGGAGAGACAAAGAGAGAAACAATCTTTTAAAATTTATTTTTTGTCTGGTCTCTGGTTCCCCAACACCCTGTTGTGCACGTGGTGCTGGGGTTCGAACCAGCATCCTTGTGCATGCCAGGCAAGCACCATGACCATTCAGCCACCTCTCCAGCCCCCCAAACTGTATACTTAAAAAAAAAAAAAAAGATGGGCTGGAGCGGTGGCTCAGCGGTTTCAGCGCTTGCCTGGCAAGCACGAGGACCCAGGTTCAAACCCCAGCACAATGTGCACAACTAAGTGTTGGAGCAACAAGGGCCATGTGAAAAACTCAATAAAGTTGTTTCTCTCTTTAAAAAAAAAAAGATTGAGAGAGGGGAGAGAGACAGAAAGTAGCAATTTTGATTTAGTTTTTCACGTGGCTTTCATTGCTCTGACACTTGGTTGTGTATGTGGTGCTATGGTTTGAACCCGTGTACTTGCGCATGCCAGGCCAGCGTGGTAACCACTGAGCCACAGCTCCAGTCCCCCAAAATGTATACTTTTGAAAACATATTATAGAGACTCTGGACTCTGATCTCAGTATCCAAGGCATCTGCCCTTTGACGTGTCTTGACTGAATCACCCCTGTGACTTCTGTTTTCCTTGAAGCAAGTAGCCTTGGATGTGTAGGCTCAGATTTTCTTCTTGGTTTTATTTTTGACCTTGTCTCCCTAGGGCTTGCACTTCCATTCGGGTTGAGGGTTGGCTTGTAGGCTGCTATTGTGGCTGAGAGTCTATGTTTTTGCCCAGGTCCAGACAGGGACTAGTGGTTTGCAGTTTCCTTCCTGCCTACTTCTGAGACAGGACAACCTTGCCATGTATGGTCTTCCAGGTTCCCAGGGAGCGGTGTGGTTTTATTTTTAAGCTGGGTTTTCTAGGAGTGGCGACTGGGTCACAGTGACCCTGTGTCAGAGTGGCTGCTGCCTCGCGTTGATGGGTCTGAGTGTGGCTTGGGGGATGTGTTCACATCTGCCACACAACCTGCTCTGATGGTTCCTGAGTGGATGCAGCCTCTTGCGTGGGCACAGCCTTCTCAACTCCAGGGTGGACGGTGACCCTCTAGGGTTCTTTGCGGCTGCCCCACTGCCTGGTTTTCCTTCCTTGTTGCTGCTAGTATCAAGGAGATGTTAACCACTCTCTGAATTTCCATTGTGCCGGGATCCGTGGCGCAAGCCTGTGGCTTGGGAGGCTGAGGCAGGAGGATTGAAGTTCAAAGCCAGCCTCAGCAACTTAGCGAGGCCCTAAGCAAATTAACACGACCCTGTCTCAGAATTAAAAAATTTTAAAAAGGCTGGTTGTATGGCTCAGTGGTTAAGCACCCCTGGGTTCAATTCCCAGTACCAAAACCAAGCAACAACAATAAAAGAACCAGTGTATCTCATTAGCAAGCTTTTTAATAAGGAGTGCTTCTCCATGTTGTATGAGCCTTTGAGATAATGTCCAGACTTTACATAATTTTTAAATCACTCTTTTCCTGTTAATGGTTTCTTTTGGGAAGAGGGTCTAGTGAGCTTCTCCCTCCACCATTCTATAAACAGGTATTATTAAGATTCTTTTTTTTGTGCCATGCTTTTATTCAAATGAAAGGGGTAAAAACTACACTGTATAAGGAATTAGCAAATATGACAGCATCTTTTATTTTATTTTATTTTTTAGAGGGAGTCGTCGTTACATATTCACACATACATGGATATTGACAAATTAAGTTAAGGCCTATCCTAGTCCAGGATCTCCCCGCTTTGACCACTCTGCTCCCCCATGTTATAGATAGAATAAGCATATGCATGCGTATTAATTTTTTTATTGTGTTTTTTTTTTAAGAGAGAAGGACAGTGAGAGAGAGAGAGAATCAATTTTTGTTGAATTTTTTCACATGGATTTTGTTGCTCTGACACTTAGTACGTGGGTTGCTGGGGTTTGAACCCTTGTACTTGGGCATGCCTGGCAAACGCTGTAACCACCGGGCCACCACTCCAGCCCCAGCATGCATATTGATTTTTGAATTTTCTGATCCTCTCTGCCTGCCTGTGTGTAGTTGGGCTTCTTGTGGGAGTATTTTATGGCTCAGCATCTTTTTAAAAACCTGTAAGCAACCCTCGAGAGTGGATAGGTAACCACAACATACACTACAACGCCCAGCCGTGTCCTGGAAATCATAATTACATCACTGGATTTGGCTTTAAACAGCTAAATAAAAACTGTAACAGTAGGGGCTGGAGCAGTGGCTCAGCAGTTACCTCGCTTGCCTGGCATTCTCGAGGATCCAGGTTGGAACCCCCAGCACCACATACACAACTGGGTGTTGGAAAAACCAGAACCAGATGAAAAAATAAATAAAAAGTTGAGTCTCTCTCTTCTTTTTTGAGAGAGAGAAAGAGAGAACCAATTTTATTTAGTTTTTCATGTGGCCTTCGTTGCTCTGAGACTTTGTTATGTACGTGGTGCTGGGGTTTAAACTCACGTACTAGCACATGCCAGGCAAGTGCCGTAATCACTGAGCCACTGCTCCAGCCCCTCAGGGTAGTTTTTCTAGGGGAAATTTTCTTAGTTGATGAGTGTTGGATTTTGTTTCTTAACTTTTTTTTTTTTTTTTTTTAAAGAGAGAGGCACAGTGAGAGAGACAGAGAAAGAGAGAAATAAGTTTATTTAGTTTTTCACATGGCCCTAGTTGCTCCAACAGTCAGTTGTGTACGTGGTGCTGGGGTTTGAACCCGGGTCCTCATGCTTGCCAGGCAAGCACTGAAACCGCCGAACCACTGCTCCAGCCCTTGGATTTTGTTTCTTAATTTATTTTTTTTTAAAGAGAGAGGGACAATGAGGGAGAGGGAGAGAGAGAGATGGGAAGAATCAATTTTTACCTAGTTTTTCATGCAGCTTTTGTTGCTCCGAGACAGTTTTGTACACGTGGTGCTGGGATTTGAACTCCGGTACTTGCACATTCCACGCAATCCCCATCCATTGCTCCAGCCCCTAATCCTCAACCCTTCTTCTCCTTTTTTTTTTTTAGTTTGAGACAGAGTCTCCTTGATTTACTAAGGGCTTCATTAAATTGCAGAGGCTGACCTTGAACTTGCGATCCTCCTGCCTCAGCCTCCCAAGTAGCTGGGATTACAAGAGTGCGCCACCACTGCCGGCTCATGTTTGCCTCTTTCTTTCTTTGTTTCTTTTTTCTTTTCTTTTCTTTTTAAGGAGAGAGGGACAATGAGGGGGAGAGAGAAAGAGAAAGTGAGAAACTATTTTATTTAGTTTTTCATGTGGACTTCGTTGCTCCAAAACTTCATTGTGTACACGTTGCTGGGGTTTGAACTCGGGTAGCGCAGCAACCACTGAGCCACCGCTCCAGCCCGCCTCTTTGTTTCCGAGTGTTAAAGGTTCCCCTTCCAAACGCCTACACTGTGAAGTCCTGAACACTAAACTGCGCTCCCTGGACTTTTTGTATCTTCAGACCTCCTGGGACTTCAGGGTGGTTCTAGATCCCGTGGGCTGGGGGGCCGAGCAGCACCTCCTGGTAGGGCCAGCTGCGCAGCAGCAGAGAGGGAAGCACTGGGATTTGGGGCGCTTTCTTCTGAAAATTGCTACTTTGCAATTTGGACACACCTGCTGTCCAGTTATGTTGAGCTGGCCTAGGTTATTTTTCCCTTCTTGGTTTGAACTGTTTGGGGAGACCAGGTTGGGAGATGGGGACTTAGCCCCTGTGATCCTCACCTACCTAGAAGGACCACTCTTCCATTTCTCTTTTTTTTTCTTTTTGTAACTTTTTTCTTTCCTTCAGTGAGAGAGAGAGAGAGAGAGAGAGAAAGAGAGTTTTTCATGTGGCTTTCTTTGCTCCAAGACTTTATGTACATGGTGCTAGGGTTCAAACCCGCATTCTCACGCAGCCGGGCTAGCAGGCAGGCACCATGACCACTGAGCCACCGCTCCAGCCCCATGTTTTTGTAATTTTTTTTTTAAAGAGAGAAAGACAGTGTGTGTGTGTGGGGGGGAGACAGAGAGAATCAATTTTTATTGAGTTTTTCACGTGGCTTTCGTTGCTCTGACACTTAGTTGTGTATGTGGGTGCTGGGGTTTGAACCCGTGTACTTGCTTGCACAAGCCAGGCAAGCGCCGTAACCACTGAGCCACTGCTCCAGCCCCCCTTTCTCGTTTTCTGATCCCCACCTGCCTTGGAGGTCACAAGTTCCTCTCTAAGAATTATTAGCCATCTCCCAACTTTGACTTAAAATATCTCTAACATGCGTCAATGTATTTTTTAATGTCTGTTATGAGTTTTCCCTTTGACCCAGAAATGATGTAAAACAACCTTTCCTAATTTCAGCACTCACAGGGTTTTTCCCACTTGCCTGTTGGCAGTATTCAATTTAATTGTATCATGGTCCAAAAACACGGACTGCAAGTTTTTTTTTGTTTGTTTGTTTTATTTTTGTCTTTGCTTTTTTTTTTTTTTTTTTTTGCCACTGGGGATTGAAACCACAGGTACTTTACCACTGAGCTACATCCCCAGCCCTTTTTAATTTTTAATTTTGAGACATAGTCTCACTAAATGGCTGCCACTGGCCTCCATCTTGGCCTCAATCTCCCATTTCAGCCTCCAGAGTTGCTAGGATTACGGGCCTGATCCCCCAGCTGGACTGAATGGTTTTCAGTTTGTGAAATTGGTTGAGATATATGATGGCTGATCATTTGATTGCTGTTTCTGAAATTTTCTGTGCACACTTTTCTGCTCTTTTGAAAGTACAGAGCCCCATAGTTACCCACCCAATCAAATTTGCGCACCCCAGCCTTCTTATCTTCTATAGGTTAGCTGTTACTTTTGCCCTGCATATGTCATAATTCTACAAGTATGATTGCAATTTCTCTGCTTTTCTCATTGTTCTATCAATTTATATACATACATATGCATATATATGCATATCTTTAGCATTTGTGACTTTCCTTTTCTTTTTCCAGGGCTAGGCAAGCGCTCTGCCTCTGAGCTAAATCCCCAAACCCACTTTCCTTTTCTTTTAGAGGGGGGTTTAGGGCAGTGGCTCAGCAGTTGGAGCACTTGCTTGGCATGAATGAGGATCTGGGTTCGAACTCCAGCACAACATACACAACTAAGTGTCAGAGAAACAAAAACCAGATGAATAAATAAATAAAACTGATTCTTTCTCTAAAAAGAAAGAAAGAAAGTCCAGTTCTTAGCCAAATTAGAGCACATACTACTCATTGGTTTCTTAAAAAAAAAAGGAGAGAGTGACAGAGAGAAAGATAGAATCAACTTTATTTAATTTTTCATCTGGTTTTCTTTGCTCCAATACTAAGTTGTATATGTGGTGCTGGGGTTTGAACCTGGATCCTCCCATATACCAGGCAAGCGCTGTTACCTCCGAGTCACCAATCCAGCCCCTCCACCTTTCTTTTAGTATTTATGTGTTGTTTTTTCTAAATGTGTATTTCTAAACTTCATCTATCTATATATGTATGTGTGTGTGTATTTTTTTCAGTACTGAAGATTAAACCCAGGGCTTCAAGCATGCTAGACAAGTGCTCTATCACCAAACTGTATCCCAGCCCCCAAACGTTTTTAATTTTATGCTTTATAAATAACATGAAGTGCCAACATTCTATTTTACAAACAATATTCATACATATGCTATTTTTAAAATATAAATTTCATATACAGTAATTCATCAATACAGTCTAAATCATGCTGTGGTCTTTGTGGTAGGCAGAAAAATGGCTTCCAGAGATGCCTGCATCCCAGTTCCCAGAACCAGAGACTATGATGCTCACAAGACAAGAAGATCCACAGTTGTGATTAAATTAAGCATCTTGAGATGAGGAGATTATTCTGGGAGATGGTCGAATCCAGGGTAATCACAGGTGTCCTTAAAAGTGAAGGAGGGGGCAGAACAGAAAAGGGGTCAGGGAAATTTGAAGATGATACACCATTGTCTGTAGCAACAAAGGAAGGGGGTCACAAGCCAGGGAATGCAGGTGACCTTCAGAAGCAGTGAATTCTGGGGCTGGAGCAGTGGCTTGGCGGTTACGGTGCTC
>PVKS010035136.1:0-20323 GCA_004027875.1 Aplodontia rufa
TATTTACCTATCTACCAATCATGTATTTGCATGATAGAGGAGGAAAAATATATTTTCCTCTTATACTTCTGAGTTCAAGACTGGATTGAACAACTGGAAAAAGCCACTTAAATTTCTTCAATAAAAATTTTACATCCTATATAAGCCTTAATAAGGAAACGATGATCCACAGAATTGCTTATATGAAAATGTGTTTGTAGAAGTGTAGTGAGATCAGGAGGACTGTCGTAGGAAACAGGTATGAACTAAGTGCAATAACTGGGGAAAACCTAGCAAGGAAATTGTTTCAAATTCTTCTCAGAGTATGTGTTTTTGGAGGTAATGCTGCTTTTCCTCCAGGTACAAGGAGGACAATTCTCATATGAGAATTCTATGACCTGCTTCAGGGCAGGGGCCAAAAGTCCATCCTGTTGCTTCTCAAATTCCTTCAGCCTAAAATATTTAAGATACCAAGGTGTCATATTTTGGAGTACATGTTATGTTACTCACTGATATTTTAAAATTAAATTGTTCACACTAACATCTCCAACTCTAGTTTTTCAGCATGAAAGAATTCAGTACTCATTCGCCCAAAATACAGGACCTTGACATTTGACAAAAGAGCAGAGAAAGGATGGTTATGTCCACTTTTCTTCCTCCTTTCTCCCCTGAGGCAGGCATAAAATGATGATTTAAGTAGTAACCTCTGTATACCCAGAGGAGAGTAAGTCCTTGTCTCTGAAAATATAGGAACACAGAGAAGAATCTGAAAAACAGGCCTTGACAAGTTACCCCAGTGTATTACCCTTCGATCACATCCTCTTACACAGTTGTATGTCTCCACAACTGCATGCTTCTCCATCAAACAGCATGAAATATATCCAAAACTGCCCATTTCCTCTTTTTCTTCTAAAGGTTCCTATGTCTCATAAAACTAATATTAAATAAATGTGCATGTGTTCTTCTGTTAATCTGTCTTTTTTTATAGGTGACTTAGCCATGAGCCTACTGATGGTTGAAGAAAATTGTTTTAGTCAGCTTTTCAGTGGTGGCACAAAATATCTGGGGGGAAAAACAGCTTAGAAGAGGAAAGATTTACTTTGACTTAAGGTTTCAGTTCTTGGTTGGCTGGCTCTCTTGCTTTAGGCCAGAGGCAAGGAACAATATCCTGGTGGAAGGGTGTGGTGGAGAAAAGAAACTTACCTAATGCAGCCAGGAAGGAGAGAGAGAGAGAGAGAGAGAGAGAGAGATGGAGAGAGAGAGAGAGAGAGAGAGAAAGAACAAACCAGGAAGAGGGCAGAAACAATGAGATAGGTCACTGGGAGCCATGACATTGCCCTAGGACAATACCCTTTCCTGCCTGCTCTTTCTACCACCTCCCAATTATAACATCAAATATTAATTCATCAATGGACCAGTCCATTGCTGAAGTCAGAGCCTTCATAACCCCTTCATCTGCCAAAGAATCCACCTCTGAACACTACTGCATTGGGTACCAAACCTTCAACACATGAGCTTTTGGGGGACAATCCAGATCAAATTATGACAAAAATAAATAGTTCCTTTTCTGTAAAAGCAAGTTTTAAAGCAAGTTTTATTATAATATTTTTCTCTAATGGCAATTTGTAATTTTTTCTCTGGCTAAATTGCAATCACATAATCTTTAAATGATTTGTTTACCTCTTCAAGTCAATGTACAAATAAAAAAGCTTCAGTCCTGGATAGTATTAACACAGAGATCCTTTTTTCCTTTCTTTTTTCCTCACTGGAAATGTCTAATACAAATAATTTTTAGCTAAGTTATATTGGGTCAATTACTTCTCCCTGTATCTATTCCTGATATTGTCAAATATTTGTAATGGCTGTATTAAGTTTTGAGAGTCCATATTTGATGCTGTGCTTGTCCATTTATTGGAAGATTTTTTTAAAATCAGCATTCGATCAATTTATTTATTCTGATGTTATTGTTCTACAGGTTCCACAATTCTAGTAGCATACAGTGCAGCTCCATCCCCCTAAGTTTCCGGTGTATGCATCTTTGAAGTCTATCCTTTTCATTTTCCCTCCTCTAACCCCTGGCAGCCGCTTATCAATATTATGTCTGCAGTTTGGCATGGCTTTTTGTTTTGTTTTTTTTTTTGACCCCTACTTTTCATAGATTAAGATTTTAGTTTCTTACTTGAGAGGGAAAAATCTGATTTGACCTTCTTGCTCATCCTGGAATGCTGATATTCCCTTCCTCCAGGTCTGCAGCGCAAAAGACACTTCTGAGGAAACTTTCTGTTGAAGCTACAGGAGATACATGCATGTAATACCTCCTCCCTCCAGGGATTCACCTGGTTTGGACCAACCTGCATTTGTCCTGAAACAGTTTGTGAGGTCTCTTAGCTCAGCTGATGTGCTCAGTTGTGTCTACTTGAGGTAAGCACTTCAAGCATTACTTTTTCTTAAGATTTGGATCAGTTATTTACTCTACTACAGCCATGAATCTGCAGTCGATCCAGCTGATACATTTGTACCAGTAGAAGTGTTACACTACTCCACTCTCCACATCTTGGGGACAAAAGGCAGGGGTTTTCAATTATTTGGGTTTCAGTTTGCTGCTACTTCTGTATAGCTGGTAGGCAAAGCAGAGCTCTATATCCATTGAGGCTTCATTTAAAAGGAAAAACAGTTATGCCTAATCTAGCCACATTAATATAAATTATTCCAACTCCATCCTTGTTTATGAGTAGAATTTTCCTCATTTGTACTTGCTTGATTGCATCTGGATAACAAGTCTGCCCAACTAAGGGGATAGTATTCTTTCTGATTTAAAGTTTTTAAAAATACATTTTACTTATCACTCTCTTCTCTTTCTGCTGTTAACAATGTTTTCATTTCTTTTCCATATGATTAAAAAAATAAATGTTCTTGCTTTTTATATTATAATGTCTCTAAGGCTAAATGAACTTCAGGAAAGTAAGTAGCCCTTCTATGAAACTACTGCAGAAGAAAATATAAAGGAACATGATTGTAGAGTAACGGAAAACCAGTAATTTCATGACAGCATTTTTTTTTTGCATGTTACCTGCCAAACAAAAATAATCATTTTATATATAGTACATATATTATAATGTGATATGCTAAGTAACTTATTGGAGTAATATGTAGGAAAATAAAAAACTACACTACAAAAGATAAGTTATTCAGCTCAGTTTCCTTTTGGGGAGTGGGTACTGAGTATTGAACCCATGGGTACTTAATGACTGAGCCATATCCACAGAACTGTTACTTTTTATTTTGAGACAAGGTTTTGCTAAGTTGCTTAGTGTCTTTGCTAAATTGCTGAGGCTAACCTCAAACTTGCAATCCTCTGCCTCAGCCTCCTGAATAACTAGGGTTACACCTGCAACATACACCTGACTTCCTCTTTTATTGTTAGTAAAAACATGGAATATGGGCTTCCATTATGGAAAGCAGAATGGAGATTCCTCAAAAAATTAAAATTATAATTATGATTTAATAACTCCACTATTGAGCATATATCTAAACAAATGAAATCAATGTGCTTAAGGGACACTTCCACTCCCATGTTCTATTCATAATAGCAGTTCTATTCATAATAGCCAAGAAAAGGAAACAAGTATTAGTAAGCTTTTCATTATATGAAAAATTTCTGAGTAAAAACAACTTAAGAATAAGAAAAAACTATTTTGACTCATGGTTTCAGAGATTTCAGTTCCATTGTTTTGAGCCTAAGATGAGATAATATCATGGAGGAAGGGCACAGTAGAGGAATACTGCTCAGCTCATGAAAGCCGGTAAGGGGAGGCAGGGAACCTGGAACAAGTATAGCTTTCCAGAGCATACCCCCCAAGTGACCTACTTTCCTCAATGAGGTCCTCTCTTCTACAGTTTCCATTGCTTCCAAACAATGCCATCAAATTATTATTCCAACAGTGGTTTAATCCACTGAAGAGGTTGGAACCTCATGATCCAATCGCTTCCCAAAAGCACCTCCTCTGAACATTGCTTCACTGGAGACCAAGCTTTCAACACATGAGCCTTTGGGGAACACTCTAGATCCAAAGACTAAGTGTCTATCAATTAATGAACAGATAAATAAAACATGGTGCGTATACACTGAACTATTCTTCAGCATATGAAGAATGAAAGAAAAATGAAATCCAGTCATTTGTGGCAAAATAGATGGATCTGTCATTACTAAGTAAAATGAAATAAGCCAGGAACAAAAATAAAGGTACCTCATGATCTCATTCATATACAGAATCTTAAGAAAATCTCAGAACTTGAAAATAGAATTTTGGTTACTGGAGGCTAGGGAAAGTACAGGGGTACAAGAACAAGTTGGAAAATGCTGGTCATTGAATGCTGAGTTAAAGTTCAATAGAACTAAAAAGTTCTGGTGCTCTCTTATACAGTAGGATGGTCATGTATAGCAAATGTAATGTATATTTTGAAAAGTGAGAAGGATTTCTTTTTAAAGTTTCACCATAAAGATATAATAGATTTTTGAAGAAGTAAACATGTTTAATATGAAGTATGGCAGACATAAGATGTATATTTTATTTGGAAACATTTTGCAAAGTCATTAAATATTAGATTTCTTTAAATATTAAATTTTGACCCACAATTTTTCTCACTAAAAATACTCCCTCAGTGATTTTAAATGTATATTGGCTTCCTAAAACTGTTTATACGAAGATATGATGTTTTATGTCTTTCAAAAATTCCTAGAAATCTACATGGTGGAAAAAAATGCTGTGTGAGTTCAAGTACATTTTTTTTGAAAAACCTTCCATTTCAAATCATCAATAACATTGAGATAATTAAGACACCTGGCTTATTTGTGTGTGTCCCCTCCGAGGTATGACCGGTACTTTCTAATGAAAGATGAACAATGTGTTAAATGTGATGCCTTCTGAGCAATACTAAAGAATCGAGAATATCATTTATTGTAGAAATAAAAAATAAGATAATATTTCTGAAATAAACTCTGTAGTGTTTAAATTATCTTCAAAATGTTTTTGATAAAGCAATGAGCAGAGTAAATAAAGAGAAGGAAATAATATATATCTATATATATATATGAAAAGTTTAAAGTATTTTGGCATTTGCATCATTAAATGAGAAAATATAATTCTAGATAAAAATATGCTATATGATGGAACTTCCAACAAAGCAAAATAAAATAAATATCTAAACATGTAGGTCAAGTCTGAAAAGTATCAACTGTGCTGAAAACTTATTTCCAGTTGTCATTTTGTGTCTCCAAGTATGAACTGTTTTATGTCTTAGATTTTTAGAAGCGATTACTGAAATGAACTAGTGTGCCTTTCAGTTTTTGGATAGGTGAAAGATGATAAGATCACATGACAAACAGGGATTTTCCTGAGAAATGTGATTCAGAGAGTTATAATATTAGGCTTTCATTTTATTCATCAATATCTTCTTTGATATATTTATAGGGAAAAAGGTAAACTTACATTTATTCCATATGAAATGCATCAATATTGTTTCTTCAATGTATAAGTCTGTTTACTTATAATTCTAAAGTTCTGTTAATTTTTGAAATGTATTTTTTCCTTTGATTTTGGCAATCTTACACTTATGAGTTATTCTAAATTCAAATAGTTTTAATATAAATTAGTGAAATGTGATATATTTAGTGCTTCCATTTTGGATTGCTAGGATTACTTATGTCACCATATTTTGAAATTTAATTCCAAAAATAAGAGGGAAGACAAAATATTTATCCAATTTTCACCATGCAAACAATCTAAATTTACATATATTTAAAAGATGGAATCTGTAGATTGCAAGAAAATATAAGCCTGAAAAAATAATATAAAATATATAAAAGTAAATCTTCCTTCCTTACATTTCTTAAATGACATTGTTTAATTATTCCTAAGATATATTTTTAAGCAAAATGAATATGGTACTTCATTAATTTTCATAAAATGTCTTTTGGAGATTAACTCGCATAATATATTTATGTGTTCAGCAATATAACTTAAAGATCATTTTATACAAAAATTTGAGCATTCACCTTACTATTTTAAGTTCAGTGTATATTTAGGTTCTTTTTTTAAGATTTAAAATTTAGGGTAGTCAAATGTGAAATCCTGCTATCGGTTTCCAAAATTTCAGAAAATTTTCATGGTCTGTGTAACAGAGAGAAAAGAATGTTTTGAATAGATTACTCTTAAATAGCTATTGTGGAATCAACTTTTATTTTTACATACCAAAACAAATAAGGAAATAACAATGAAGGTGACTACCATCCTGTATAAAATTTCAAAATTTTATTTCATTTCTTGTTTAATACTTCATGTTTAATGTCATGTTTCTTAATTTTTAAATAACATTTTCTGAAGTTTTAATAAAGGTAAACCATTTCTAATTCCTCAACTAGTGCTGAAAGGTGAAGGAAGGAAAAATTTGCTAGGCTGCAAACATAAGACCCAAAATAATAACCAAGCCCTGCCTAGCTACTGCTGTATTTCAAGTTCATTTGGTAATTTGATGGAAAACATGTTAACTCTGTGTTTGAAAAGAAAGGAGAAACATATAACACTTGAATTTGGAGAATGATAAAATATAAAGACTTCTAGATAAGATACTTTCTATAACTAAAATCCATATAGCTTTGTTGACTTGGCAGTTTGTGGAATAAAATGAAAATACCTTCCAAAAATTATGTTTACAATATGTGGGTTAACATTTTGAAACATTTTCTGCCAACTTAAAATACAGCTGTTGTAATTCTTACCCTAGCACTTATTTAGCACTCATTGGAAAGTTTGGTTTGGAATAGCTATGATGAACAAATATATACTATAATGAATAATATAATATATATATTTATATTCAGAAGCTATAATGAGTAAATGCATATTAAAATAATTATACATATTTCATATAAATTATAAATATATGTATATGTATATATATATATATATATTCAGAAACCAATAGAGTATCTCATTCTTTTAATGAATATAGTGATTTTCCATTGTGTTTGACACAGCGAAACTTCTGAAACTAAATAGTTTTTATATTCCAAGGTCATATAAAAAAACTAAAATTTTCATAAAGAGAAAGTGGGAAGAAGAGATGTGAATAAAATTCCCATATTTTTGGATAAATTATGAAATTAAGAGAATTCATTAACCTAATTAAAATATCAAGTACTTTTCGATGAAATGATTAAAAGTTGAAGTGTAATTAGAATATAAAAATTAAACCATAAATGTTATTTGCTATTTGCAAATTGCATTTCAGGTCTAATAGCACACTGGACAAGTAGGCAATTTAGTAAGTTGTTTTACAGAAAAGTACACAACAAATTGCCTTATGTCCCTTCTACAGGGACCCAACCATATTATAGTTTCCAATCTTCCGTAAATAATTATGTGTACAAACACGTACTCCCACATACAATGGATATATTCAGATGAAAATGCTGACATATCTTACTTATTATTTGTCCTCTTTAATAAATTTGCTTATGTCTTTTTTTTTAAAGAGAGAAGGACAGAGAGAGAGAGAGAGAATCAACTTTTATTGAGTTTTTCACATGGCTTTCGTTGCTCTGACACTTAGTTGTGTATATGGGTTGCTGGAGAAGTAAATACCCTAAGACCTAAGATAAATTTCTTAATTTATCTATCTGCAAAATAATACATACTTCATTCTTTAACAATCTATTTACGGGCTTTGTCCCCTTCCCCCACTCTGGGGGAAGTCTGCTCTTTTCCCTATGCTTTATTTTCTGTGTTTTCTATAATAAAACTTGTCTACTATGAAAAAAAAAACAATCTATTTATGATAAATTAATATAAATACTGTTTAGGTATTTCAAAACAATTTTCCTCTAGTAGAGCTGAAAATATTATCAAAATTTCAAAAACATGATACAGTCTGAAAGTTTTAAGATTTATTTAAATTATATTTTTATTAGTTTTTAAAACTATATTTATATGAAACAGTAGGAAACTAATAAAACAATATGAATAGAGCTCAAAATAATTTGTAAAAATCAGAGTAGGATTGTAGAAACACAGAAAGAAATTTGGAACATATGTGTAATATATTATTGAAGAATGTACCCTTTCACCAAACCTCAAAATATACACTTTCAATATCTATAATTATTTATATGAGTTTAAAACTTTTTCACATAATTTCTCATCTTTGAAGCACTAGGTATCTTTCAGTAGAATAACTTCATTTTTGTAATGTATACTTTTTATGTATAGATAAAGCTCACAGATTATTCTGGGTTAAATAATATGTCACTAAAATAAAAAACACATTGCATACCATATATATTAAGGGGACACATGATAATGCTGACAAATTAGAAAATATTAATAGATATGAGTACATATTGGTATGTGCATATACATATTGTTTATGAAATATCATGAAAATACATGTTTTTATGATTCTTTTGATAGACCAATTGAAGATAGTAAAATAAAAGTACAATATATTATTATAGAAAAATCAATATTCATTTCTTTTTTTTTTAAAGAGAGAAGGACAATGAGAGAGATAGAGAGAGAGAGAATCAATCTTTATTGAATTTTTCACATGGCTTTCGTTGCTCTGACACTTATTTGTGTATGTGGGTGCTGGAGTTTGAACCTGTGTACTTGCATATGCCAGGCAAGCCCCGTAATCGCTGAGCCACCACTCCAGCCCTCAATATTCATTTCAATATTATGAAATATGTAATTTTATTAGGAGGAAAAGGGTGAGAAATTGAAAAAAGTCAGGGAAACCAATACATAGTATCAAGGCATAAAAATCACAGCATTTTGAAGAGTTTGAATCTAGGAATAAAGAAAAAAAATTCATAGAGTGTATACAGGGCAAAACAAAAGGGTCCTGAGGGAGAGATTTAAAAGCTATTAAAGTTGTTAATCCAGGTCTCACACTGGTCAAATTGTGAGAGTGATGGAGTTAGAATTAACAGCAGAATGTTTAGGAGGAAATTTTCAGAGTCTGACCTTGTCACATTTTTACATGGCAACAGACAGTCCAGGAAGATGTCATCACTAGCAGTTCAGATAGTGAGTTGAATAAAGCCGAACACGTTATGGTTGTTGAGACCCATGGAATTGGAATTGAGCAGGTTGTAACTGAAGATATGATGAAGGATAAAGAACAGTGGGAAAAGAACGGAAGAAAACACAGAAGGGTAATAAGTGGTATAAATATTCTTTAAAATGAATAAACTTAGAAAAGCTACGTGGAAATGGGAAAACAATGTTCTCCCAGATAAAGAAAGAGAATAACCTTCTGTGAACAGATATCTGTGACAGAGATTGTTGAAAGAGTGTAAGAAGATGTACTGGGTTCGCCACAGGAAGAACATGGAGATATGATGAGCAAAACAAAGTTACAATTATGGAGGACATGAGTAGGCATATGTAAGGAAACTGAGAGTTTGGGAACTATAGAAAACATCATCTAATTTCATAAGGGCTGTAGCTGCCTCATGAAACGAGTCTTAAATGAGAAAAGGACTCAAAGCAGGTTGTAAGAGATCTAGATGAGAACTGGATGACTGAGAGCCTAGATACTTTCGTAAATTGCCTCTTCAGGGAACACAGATATGAAGAAGATAATCGGACTTGGAAAGAAAAGACACGCTTTGCAGCTGAAAAATCCAACCAAGACTGATGGTGGGATGGGGAGGATGAGAATAATAGAAAAAGAAGAGGCTATAAATTTCAGTGTAGATGCCATTAAAAGGTAGATTACTTTATTCCTGATGTTTAAAAAGTTTAAGTACCAGTTAAAATTAAATTTAATTAAATGTACTGAAAACTTCCTGTGAAATCCCTGCTCTGTAACAGTGTTATTACGATAGCCATATTTATTCACAGCTTTGACATCTGCTTGTATTTTTAAGATAATGAAAAGAAAACCCTCTGTGTATACCATGCCATAGGGGTCTTATCAAAATATAAATACCAGAACTGATTCTGCTGAGTGCTTCATCCTTCAAATACAGCACACTTCTCTTCTACACTGCTGCATTTTTTTCTTCTCCTCACCTCCCCTTCTCTGTATCCATTGACCCTGGATCACAGTTTTTTCACCTCAATCCCTGCCATGGCTTTCAGAGGCTCCACCAGCTATTGGATTATAGATCACAAAGCCTTCCCTGTATGCCTCTCCATAGTGACCTCTTTTTCTCCACTTTAATAAGCCACCCTTACAGTCAAAATGTAGGTCAAAAGCACAAAAGTACTGAGGTTTATACTTTCTCCAAATCCATCACTTTTCTGTTTTTTTTTAAAATTTCCCTGCCATAGGAAGAGGTGACATACCATGCCCTATCATTTCAGTAGCACATCCTCTGATATCCTGAACTCACTTGCCTCTGTTAATTTTGATTGCATTTGTTTAGCAAGAGTTCAGCATTTGATAAATCTAAATATATGGTTTTTCAATGATTCATGTGAAGACTCAGAAATGATAGAAAAAATTTCACAAAAATATTTGAGATTATCACCAATTTTATATGCATCCTCACAACACTGCCTAGATTTGTCACAAAATCCACATGTTTAATTTCCTCTGCCATTGCCCACAGTGACTATATTAAACCTACTTCACACTCATCAAGCATCTGATACCCTCCTGTGTTGCAGGTGATTCAGTTTGTTTTTCTCTGTTTTCCTGTTCCCTTTTGTGTGTTTCTTTTTCTTTCTATTTTTAAATTTATTTTTATTATTTTTCTGAGAGAGAGAGTGGGAGAGAGAAAGAGAGAATCAATTTTATTCATTTTTCCTCTGGTTTTTGTTTTCCTGACATTTAGTTGTGTATTTGGTGCTGGGGTTCGAACCTGGGTACTCATGCATGCCAGGTCAGCACTTCACTGCTCAGCCACCTCTCCAGCCCCTATTTTTAAATAATTAACATAAAGCTGTCATCAGTATTGTCTTACAGATCGTTTTTGTAAAGAGCTTTTATGTTCTGTTGAATATCCTTAGTTGTGGAATAGTTGATAAATAGGTTTTGTGCAACTCATAGAATAACAACTTTCTAAATATTGTAAAAGTTATGCTCCTGCCAATAATGTGTGAGTTTTAAAGTTGTTTCACATATCTTCCAAAGTACTTTAATCATGCTCATGGATCTGAGGTGAAATATTAAGGTTTAATTTTGTATTACTTTAATTAAAACTTTTAAAATGTGCTCAATGGTAAATATATCTTTGTGAATGGGAGTAATTTTAAAAGTGGTCAATTTTCTTTTTATTAATAAATTTAAAATTTTTAGGAATACATATTCTATATGCTATTCCATTTTTGTGCTGCTTTTTATTTCCTTAAGGATGTTTTCATAAATTCAGAAAGTTATATTTACTTACTGATTTATTGATTTAAAAGGATAAGCTTTTAACTTTTTCATTAATGACTACTGAATTTTTCCCTGCCTTAAAAATTGTTGTCAACCACAAAATCTTACATGTATCAGCCTTTATTTTTTACTTGAAGTTTTATTATTTTAGGTCCACATTTATGTATACAATTTATTTCAAAGTAGTTTTTTATATGAGATGAAGTAAATATCCAGGTTATAATGTTGATAAAGATAATCTTTACATACATATATTTCAGTAGTTCAATATCAAACTACTTTCTCATACCTTCTGAATTACTTTAAAACATTTGGGATATCAGTTCATTATATGCTTGAAGGCCCACTTCTGGATACTCTATTTTGTTCTTTTTAGTTTCTTTTTCCACCTTCTTTTTAGTAACATACTCTCTTGAGAAGGGTAGTTCTTTGTTTTAACAAATTACACTCTTTCCAGTTTGTTTGACTATTCTATAATCCTTGAATTTCCAAATACATTTGATAATCCACTTCCTATTTTCTACCAAATAAAAAATGTAGAATCAATTTTAAGAGATATGGTATCTTAACAATACTGATTTGCATTTCTTCCTCATAACCATGGTATATTGCTATTATTTAGGTTTCTTTAGTTCTTTTTTACGGTATCATTAAGCTTCTAATACAGCTGATTTGAAGCATATTTTGAAGTTAGTCCTAAGAATTTTATTCTTCTAACTCAATTTAAATAAAATTTTAAATATTTTGTCAAATGCTACTTCTACATTTAATAGGAAACGAACTGTTTTTTTTCTGTATTTGCAATACTTTGAGCATCAAATGTATGAATTTTCCACAACAAGCTCTTCTCCAATTTTCTATGGACACAAATTAGATGTTCTACCATTCAATTTAATTTTGATGCTATCTTCCTGTAGTTGGCATCAGATCCTGTATGTTAGAAGCTCGGTTTCACAAGACTGCTCCCAAATTCAGAGGTCAATAGTGAATCTAGGCCTCCCAAACTTGAGATCAAAGAGCTATAAATCAGGAATTCCCTCCACTCACTCTTCAAGTGTGATAATTTACTATAATGGCTCACAAAACTCACTGAAATGTTTCCTTTCTGGTTTGTATAAAATGTATATCACAAAGAACACAGAGGAAAAAACAAAAACAAACAAACAAAAAACATAAAAAACAAAAGAAGTAGCATAGTGTGACTAGGGTTAGGTAAGGCACGTGGGATACGTGGAAGAGGCACAGTGCTTACTAGCACTCTCGGGGCATCAAACCTCCCAAGCACCTTGGTATGTTCTTGTTCACTAAACTAAAAGCTCTCTGAACCTCATCTTCTAGGGACTGTTATAGCAGACCCATCTTGCACCGCATGATGGATTATTAACTCAGTCCCTAGTCAGTGATCATGTATATGTGATTACTTTATATTTGGAAATTGATTGAGACTTCTTTATGTCTTTGTATATAGTTACAATCAGTAAATGTTTCTTGTACTTGTCTAAAGAATGACACATTTACTTGTTGTAACCTCATATAACTTAATTAGGACAATTTGATAGACTACATTTTAATTTCATAAACCTATTTTTTATTTGTTTTCTGTATTACTGAGTAGTGAGTTTTAAAATGTTGTACTCAACTATGATCTTGAGTGAATTTCTTTCACATTAAGTCCATTGATGGAGATTCATATAAAATTCTATTGGGTGATGAATTTCAGTTAGTGTTCTATTTTTGTCTATACTTTCATACTAATACCAGATAAGTAACAACATTTTATATGATTGTAGTTAGCTTATTGCAAAGTTTTACTTTTATTGTACATTTTATAATCAAATTGTCTTTAAAAATAGTGAGATATTTTAATTTACCTTATAATTGAATAACTCTTTTCTTTATTCCTCCTGACAACTTTGCCTTTTAATTAAAATGATTAGTCCTCTAAATCAATTACTAATAATTCTGTTTGGCATCACCCTTAGCAAATGATCTTGCACAATAAAAAGAAAGTAATAATTTAATACATTATTCCTAAAACTTGTGTTTAGTGGAGATATTCAGAAGATAACCTACTTCAATTTTATTTTTCCAGGACTGAGGACTGAACTCAGGGCCTTGCACGTGCTAGGCAAGCACTCTGCCACTGAGATAAATCCCCAACCCCATACTTTAATATTTTTTAATCATGAATTTTTCATTGATCTCTAAGTTGCTCAACATGCTTTATTTCTATTTTGCTGTGAATGAGAAGTGCTTAACTATGATTTTTATTCTATAAGTATGAAAGTGGGAATCCAAAACAGGGAACAGAGGATAGAACAGTTATTTCTTCCATTATATCAGTAGATTCTTAGATTCTTATTTTTTGTTTAAAGGGAGAGAGGGAAAGAGAGAATCAATTTTATTTAGTTTTTCATGTGGCTTTTGTTTCTCCAACACTTTATTGTGTATGTGATGTAGGAGTTCAAACCTGCAGCCTCATGCATGCCAGGCTAGTGCTATAAGGGCTGAACCACCATTCCAGCTCCAGTAGATGCCTATTTTAAGAAATCTTAAAACTAGGTTCACAATTACTCTTTTCAATAAATTTGGTTTATCTTCTTCGATAAACTTTCAAATCATTTTGCCAAGGTTCCATGTCATTATTTCCATGTTCTAATGAAACATTTCTGATAATATGTAAAAAAGATTGTTAGATTGAATATACTGGTAAAATGATGCATTACTGAATTTTCAGCTTAGATCTAATTTTATTGATTAAATCAAGCATATGTTAAAGATAAGATTAGTTGTAACAAAATTTTGATTTTCTTTATTTTTCTCCATTTTCTAAGATTAATAAATACTGCATATTATATTTTTTTCTTTTTAGCTTACAACATGGTATCTCAAGATGCTATGTATAGATATAGCATGTTATTTACTTAGAAGGAATAAATTTTGTGAGTTATATACTAAATTTGTGTTGTAGCTATAGTTTCATAAACACATATGTAATTATGTACCTGTATCTTATAGCCTTAATATTATAAACTTTCCTAAAGTTTATATATATTTGTAAACACATATATACTTTCCATGTATACGTATATATACGTGGATATATATATGTTATATATAATTGTATATGTATATATGTTTATAACATACATAAATTATACACACACACACACACACACACACACTGAAGGTACTCAACTTAAGAGGGGGTTACATCTTAACGAATCTGTTAAGTTGAAAATATCATAAGATTAAAATACATGCAATACACCTGACTGCTGAGTATCATAGCTGAGTCTAGCCTAATATAAATGTGCTCAGAACACTCACATTTGCCCACAGTTTAGCAAAATCATATAACAAAAGAACTCTTTTATTTAAGTACTAAATTTCTCATATATTTAAGTATGGACCATAGTTCATTGCCACTGTACAACACTGAAAGTGACTACTGTACAGCATTTCCCAGCCAAGGAAAAGATAGAGCATCAGAGTGTATTTTCTACCAAATCCATATTATTTTCACATCATTCTAAAGTTAAAAAAAATAGATCAAACCCCTGTAAACCTGGGACTGTGTGTGTGCGCACACATGCACACATGCAAATATGTGTATATGTACATATACAGGCATGTGTCTCATAATGGGGTTTTAGTCAATAATTATTCCCATAAGATTAAAATGGAACTGAATTTTTTTATTATGTAGTGGATACATATCTGGAAAAGGAGCAGGTGAAAAGAAATCTGCCTGAGATCAGTAGGGGAAAGAACTACAAAGAGGGTCACAGTGAACTGTACAGCAGAATTTCTGCAAACCTCAGCAAAATCCTTAAAAAGTATGAACATGGGGCTGGAGTGGTGACTCAGCAGTAAAGTGCTTACCTGGCATGTAGGAGGACTTGGGTTAGAACCCCAGCACCACAAACACAATTGACTGTACAGAAAGAAAGGACAGGTGGAAAAATTAATTAAAAAATTGATTCTCTTTCTTTCTCACTCTCTCCTGTCTTTAAAAAAAATAAACACATGGATCCTAATACCAAAAGCTTTCCTTTAATAGAGGAATGTTGATGGTACTAATGGTTTACAAACAAATCTGATGAAATGAAGAAAGAAACCAAGCAAATCACCACGTGCTTCTGTCTAAAATGGCTCCCTCCCCAGCAAGAGCCTATGCAGGTCTTTTGGGAGGAATTCCAGAAGGTGGCATTGTCATCCTGGGAGACACAGCTTCTGAATTCATCCTGAGGGACAGATGTGGAGGTGGAAGACGTGATGTTCATGATCCTGACCCTTTGCATATCAAGCTAACAAATGTGCTATTTTTATTAAATGTAATAAATAAATAGAAAAAAGCTTAAGAATATAAAGAAAGAAAATGTTTGGTATAATTGTTAAATTTGCTTTTAACTGTTATTACAAAAGAGTCTGAAAGCTTAAAGAAAACTTTGAAGTTTATAAAGTGAAAAAGTTAAGGTAAATTAGGGTTAATTTATTGTTGAAAGAAAGAATTAAATTTTTAATAAATTTAGTATATCCTAAGTATACAGTATTTATAAAATATATTAGGCCTTTACATGTACTCAGTACTCACTCAATGAGTCACTCAGTTCAACCTCCATTCATGTTATAGAGGCGTACTTTAAAAAAATCTTTTGTATCATATTTTCATTGAACTTTTATTTTAAGATGTATCCAGATATGTGTTCAGATTTTTATTAGTGAGTTTAAAATCATGTATAGTCACATGCTATACTTGCTTATAGCCTATGAACAATAGTGTATACTGCAGGCTCAGGTATGTATTCAGCTATATCATCTGAGCTTATGAAAGTACACTCTATGATATTTACACAGGGTTAAATGATTGTTATGATGATGTTTTAAGGAAGTATTTCCATCATTAAATGATGCACTGCTGCAGAGATACACAAAAGTTGGGGGGGGGTGGCAGTCATCCACACCTACTTGAGTATATATGTATGCACACGTGCAGAATTTAGGATATATGCAAGTCCATACCTCATCCCTCATTTTCCTGCTCCTAGATTTCATTTCTTTTTAGCTTTCTGTCTGCTTTTCTGTATATAACTTCAGTGATGCTAAGATTGGGACTGTGTGAATCAACTGATGCTCTGCCAGCTGCTCCCAGTTAATTTCTATAATACAAGGAAAACTATTATTGGTAAACCGTTAGAGAAAAGAATTTATCCCTTCTGATTTTTTTTTTCATGTTCCTGGTTGCTTTCTGTTTCTCTAAGCATAACCCTGGCACCACCGTTTCCTTATGCTGAAAGTGGCCATTTATTCCCATTATGGCAGTTAATCTATTTTGCAACTGTTCTTTACCCTTAGAATCAGTCTTATTTTGCCCCTTAAAGACTCAATATCAGTTGGCCAGTGCTCCCTTTTTAGAAGTCTTGATCTTACCTCTATGGGGACCCTTCTTTTGAGTTCAGATAAATGAGATATAAGCAAAAGTATCCCAGCAGCTCCTTCTGGAGGTTCTGAGTTTAAACTCTGTAGGCCTCTCCTGCAGTATTCTCAGGTTTGATAATGATAGCCTTTCCAATTTGCAAAGGCAGTTATTTCTTACAATGTCCATATCTGTATTGTCATTAGTGTTCTTAACTCTTTTCTTTTTAATTTGGTGCTTCCCCACTTGGTAAATAAATTTTCATATATTTATTTCTCAGTTAAAAAGAACTATCCAATTTTTTCTTGTTACATATCTGACTGTTACATGCACACCTCTTTTGCTACTTGCTTTGATCAAGTGTGATACGGTATCTCTTCCTGCAGCTGAGCCCCATAGAGATTAACATTATTAGTTTATCTAAAACTGTGCAGAGTACTTGACTTTAAACAACTATAATTCCAATGACAATGGCTTACTTAAATATTTTAGATTTGAAGTTAATTATTGTCGGGTATAGTTGTGTACACTTGTAATCCCAACCACTTGGGAGGCTTAAGTAGAAGGAACTCAAGTTCAAAACCAGCCTCAGCAAATTAGTGAGGACCTAAGCAAAGTAGTGAGACCCTTCTCAAATTAAAAAAAAAAAAAAGGTAGGGATGTGGCTCAGTAGTAAAGCACTCCTGGGTTTATTGCCTGGTTCCTAAAATTTGAAAAAAAACCTCAAATATCTAAATATCTAAGTGCAAATATTTTCATGTAGGCAAAAGCATAAACATTAGCTGTTCCATGAATATATTTCCTCTTGTGTCATTCACCTACTCATAGGTTTTGTGAAATCCCAACTACAATGGAATGAAACATAGCCATTAAGTGAATAATTAAAGTTTTCTACTGGATTGACAACAATAACATGGAATGAAAGCATCATTAGCTTTAGAAAAATGCTTCTAGTTATGATCAGTTTTCTAAAATCCTATTGTTAAGTAAATGATTCTTATCATTTGAAAAGCTGTCATATAGTGAAAACAAATGATATTTATAATTTTCAAATGTGTGAAATACCTTCAGATGAAAAAAAAATCCCAATGAGAAGTAATGTTTCTTTTTTCATATAGGTAATCTCATATATAATGTGGAAAACCTTGTTAATATTCAGAAAGTGTTTTTACAATTTTAAGTCAAATTTGTATGTCAGACTATGACAGTTTGCCTAAAGTGCTATAAATGGGAGCTTCGATGCTCTGCTATAAAATTATTAATTCTACAGCTTAATTAGTAATTTAATAAATTTCTATACAGAATTACATTGATTTACTTTGAAGGTCTATATTAACATAAATAACCATGTCTATTTTGAGGTTATTCTATTGTATTTCCATGAGACTATAAAAGAAGAGTAAGTCTTCACTCTTTATGATTGTTAAGTGTATGTACAAGTCTTATAGCATTTGGAATCATAAATAATAATAATGTAAAATTTGTATTTTATTCATAAGAGTTTGAACTAGAAAATACAAAATTATAAAATACGTGGAAAAATTAATATTTTTACATTTTTGTTCTGATGATGTGTGATGTTTACCTAATGAACTTTAGGAAATTGCCAGGTGTATATAAAAATACATTACCCACGACTGACTAGAGGAATATCATTGTGGTGACCAAAGAACCAGATATGTTTGCAAGTGTTCATTGCATCTTTTAGGATTCCACATTAATAGGAAAAAAATGGGTTTTGTTCTTGGCTCTAATGTAGACTTCAATAACTTCAGTCATGGATTTCTAATATGCAAATTTGAAATCTAATTATGATGTGACATCCCTTTGTAATTCATGTTGAATCCTTTTTAAGAGAGAGAGAGGGATAGTAAGAGGGAGAAAGAGAGAATGAATTTTTATTTAGTTTTTCATATAACTTTCATTGCTCTGACACTTCATTGTGTACATAATCCAGGGGTTTGAACCTACATCATCTCACATGCCAGGCAAGAGCCTCAACCACTAAGTCACTGCTCCAGCTCCTCATACTGAATCTTGATATCAAGAGGTGGAGCTATTTTGAGAATTGACTAAATAATGAGGTCTTTGCTCACATAAAGAGACTAGTATATTATAAAATACTAAAGGAAAATAGCTTAGGCCATTTTTTTCCTCCTTCCACAAATTTTACTGGGTGAAGCCATAGATTTGAAGACATTATCTGGGAAGAAGAGATTGGGGCCATTGTGAGACACTGAACCTGTCAGTACCTTGATCTTGTATTTCCCAGGTTTCAGAACTGAGAGAAATACATCTCTATTACATATAAATTACCCAATCTCAGGTATTTTGTTATAGCAGCACAACTAGACTAAAATTGTTACCTATTTTTTGGAAAATTATGCAAAAATAAAATGTGATAATGCACGTGTAAGCTATTAGAAATATATTTTGTATGTCATTTCAAATTTTACATTTGTGAGGAAATATGATGCGGTCTTATAATACCTGATAGCAAGGAACAATCCAACAGAATCTCTGATTTTTCTCCCAGATAAGATATAAAAATACAAATTTAAATTAGTTGTTCCCAGGTACATTTTGAGATACTTTTATTAATGCCTATTAATATATCTGAGAAAAGCAAAGAACATACTAATAAGAGCAAAACAATATGACTCTGAATGAATTGGATGACTCAAACACCATTTTGCACAGAACTGGTTCACACTTGCTGTTTCAGGCTTAGAATAGGTGATCTTGAAAATATTTATCCATTTAAAGTTCTTGAAAAAGATCTGATGCAAAAAACAAATTCAGAGGATCAAGTAGCATGGGATGAATACAGGCATACATAGGATAACTGACTTCAGCACTGATCCACTATAGTTTAAACACAGATTTGTTCAATGGTCTAAAAATAATGAATCTTTTAGGGATTTGGGAAGAATATTCACTAACAACCTAGATAAATGGCCAGACAGATGATATCAATTTTTGGCTTGTGCACACCTTAAGTTTATCACCACTTACTAAAAATAAAAACCATCAATAGTAACTCTGAATGTCTGTTATTCAGAGTTAGTATACCAATTTAATATAGGGGGTAAAAGATTTAGTATGGAGAATCCTTAAAAAATTAGGGATGACTCCACCATACGACCCTGCTATTCCACTCCTGGGTATCTTTCCAGGGGACTTAGAATCAGCACATTACAGTGACACAGCAATATCGATGTTCATTGCAGCACAATTTACTATTGCTAGGCTATGGAAACAACCCCAATGTCCCTCACTAGAAGAATGGATCCAAAAACTGTGGTACATTTATACCATGGAATATTACACAGCAATTAGAAACAATGACATTGCAGCCTTCGAGGGTAAATGGATGGTTATGGAAGAGATCATGATGAGTAAAATCAGCTTAGCCCAGAGATCTAAGGGTCGATTGTCTCCACTCATCTGTGGAGGTGGGGACTAGACCCTGGACAATGAGAAAGTTGGTCTAGAAACATGAGTTAAATTCAGATAAGATGTAATGCTTTACAATCT
>PVKS010035137.1:0-20311 GCA_004027875.1 Aplodontia rufa
GGCAGTTCTGAGCAAGGCAGGCAGAGCAACACCTCCTAGGTCCCAGACTCTGGGCTAGGATGGCCACAGCGCCCTCTCCTGCCTGTGACCAATGCTGCCACTCCAGCTCACACAAGATTGAGCCCTTCCTGCTCTCCTCCTTTTCTCCTCCATGATGTCACACTGGAGGATAAATCTTGTGCCTCTCAAGTGCAATTCCTCGTTTTGGTAGGTGGAGTGGGTGTCACTCTCCCTCCCCTCAGGACTCTCCTTACCTTCCAAGGAATCGACTGACCCTAGGACAGCTTGCCCCCTGTGTCCTCCACACACCCATCTTAATGTGTCCACAAAGCCCTATGAGGCATCCAGTGTGACACCCAGACCCCTAATCCTGACTCCAGGTTCTTTGTTTCCCCAGGTACCTCAGCTCTTCCCTGGAAATGGGATATATGTTGTTAGTCCATTACACTCCTGCAGGTGTGGTCCCTGGTAGAAGGACCAAGGCCTGGAACGTCAGAGACCACAATGTGCAAAGAAAACATAGTGTCTCATGTGGGACTTCAGTGCATCTAGTTATACTCTGTGCTGGGCCCAGGCACTGCAGTGTTCACTAGAACCAACCAATTCCCAAAACCTCCAAAGAGGGACAGATCCCTTCCCATGTCTACTCTACTTGTACTCTGTGATAGGTTCATCCAAAACTAAGGCTCTGCCTGTCTGAGGAGACTAGTACAAGTCTCCACAGACCACCACCAACCAGGAATCACAGCAGTGACCGATGAATGACAGGGCAAGCCTGTGGGTATGACACAGACAGGGACCAGGCTTGCCCTGTGTGGACAGTGAAGGTCCACGATGAGGACTCCAGATGGAAGGTCAGGCACATTCTATGGTTCTTGCACCTGCCACTGCCTAGAAGTTTGCAGTAATTGATGTAATCTCCACATCACTCCTACATGGTGGAGGTGGCTATTCCAGGCTCCATGTCAGGGCGCTGTCCTTATCCCAGAGCCCAACTGGCTTCTTCTACCAACTATCTTCTATAATTTCAGTTCATCACTGTGCTCTATCCCAATTTCCATAATTCAAATTCCCCCAATTTCCCCCAGCTTTTCTTCATTCCATTTTTATTCATCTCCATTGAGTTCAAACCATCTAAAGTCAAATATATTTTATTAATTTGAACTAGAGTTTAAGCTCCATGATTTTCTCATTTTTGTTCTCACTTTTTAAATAAGAGTTTACCAGGAATTTATTGATGAAGAAATAGGTCTGATTACATTAATTGTTGAATCTGATTTCACATTATGATATAAAATTCCATCGTTACCACTCAGCTGCATTGAAGAAAACTGAAAAACACAAATCTGTATCACTCCATGAATTCACGTAATGTGACATTTGACCTTTAACTAACAATTCAAACCACTTGAGACATAATATGAGAAACTGTATTAGGCAAAGTGTGACTTCGTGGATCTTTAGAACATTAAACAATTTGAGATAATAATGGCATATAGTGGTATATAAAGAGCTCACAGTGAATCTCATCTGGAAACACATCACACAAGGGAGCTTGGGTGGATCTGTAGAAGATAGGGCTGAATGTGAGGCAGAGGCAATTGTTAAGGAAAACTGATCTGCATGGTCAGTGTCTCCCTCCACTGTATTCAAGGAAGAGATGCTTCGAGAGAGGGTAAAGTACAGTTTACAGCAGATATGCCTAGAAGTCTCTGCCAATCAAGGATAAAGGGGCACTGGAGGAATGGGACATTCCTGTTGGCTCTATGGATGAAGGGCACAGGAGCATGACCTGTGGTGGTTGCTGTGACAATCTCTGTTGTTCTATGACAGATGCCAACTCGAGGAACAAAGATAGTAGAGGAAGTGGGATTCTACCAACAAGTAGTGCAACCTGCTCAGCCTCAAAGAAGACACTAAAGCGGTGAGTGGAATGCCAACACATTGCCTGGATACTGAAGACCCACCAGACATGTTCTATTTTTTCTAAAGAGACAGAGGGCAGTGAGGGAGAAAATGAGGGTGAGAGAAGGAATTCTGTTTAGTTTTACGTGTGGTTTTCATTGCTCCGACACTTAGTTTGGGTTGCAAACCCGGCTCCTTGCCCATGCAGTGCAAGCACTGTAACCGCTGAGTCACTGCTCCAGCCTACCATTTTCTCTCTTAAATTAGTCAGTCATATTAAATGCAGAAATATTCTATATCATTAGAAATAATGGAAAAGGAAATCAAAACTACAAGGAAATTTCATTTCATATGAGTCAGAATGGTATTTATCAAGAACACAAGCAATATCAAATGCTGGAGAGAGTGTAGAGAAAATGAATAATTTATTGTGCTGCTATGAACATCGATATTGCTGTGTCACTGTAATGTGCTGATTCTAAGTCCCCTGGAAAGATACCCAGGAGTGGAATAGCAGGGTCGTATGGTGGAGTCATCCCTAGTTTTTTAAGGATTCTCCAAACTGCTTTCCAGAGGGGCTGTACCAGTCTGCAGTTCCACCAACAGTGTGTTAGTATGCCTATTTCTCCACAGCCCCTCCAGCATCTATTATTGTTTATTTTCTTCATCTTTGCCATTCTGACTGGTGTAAGGTGATATCATAATGTGGTTTTCATTTACATTTCTCTGATTACTAATGATTTAGAGCACTTTCTCATGTATTCATTGGCTTGATCAATGTCCTCTGGTGAGAAGTCTCTATTTAGCTCTTTGGCCCATTTATCAATTGGGCTGTTAGTGTTAAATCTTAATAGAGGATATGGTAAAAATAAACCTCAGAGACATTATGCTAAAGGAAATAAGACAGATACAAAGGATAACTATTGCGTGATTTCAGTAATTATGGAAATCAATATGAAGTTCCTCAAACGTCTAAGGATACATAGTTCACCATAAGTTCCAGATATACCATTTCTCAGTATTTATTCTAAAAAATTAATGTATCTTATGACAGTGATACGTGCATACCTGTGTTTATAGCAGCAGTAGTCACAATAGACAAACTACTGAACCAGCCTAGGTGTCCATGAAGGAATGAATGAATAAAGAAAATATGACATATGTACACAATGGGGTTTTATTCACTCATAAAAAAATTTATAGTATTTGTATGAGGAGTGGATGGAACTAGAGACCATTATGTTAAGACAAATAAGCCAAACACAGAAGGTTAGTGCTTGTGCATTTTCTCCCATGTGCAAACTATAGAGAAAAAAGAAAAGAAAGGCGTTCTCACAATCCTATGGAGTAACTGTTCTGTTAAACATATGAGATTGTAAATCTCAGTTTTGGTGGCTGTAAAAATGCATTGAATGAAAGACAAAAAACTAAGATTCTGTAATTTTCTATTAAATGTGAACTTTTTTAAGTTTCTGCAAATATGATATTTGGAAATCCCAGTCATCAGGTATTTGACAGTGAATGGTACATGTGCACAACTCAAAATTGAATGAAGTGAAATAAATACATTAAAATTAAAAAATAAGTCACTCATTTGCTAGGAAAAGAAATAGAGTCTAAGTCAGATGTGAAGCCATCCCTTTGCAATGCTGTTTTCCCAGAAGATCACACCTCTGTTTCTGACAGTTAGCTGCTAGCCTTTACAAGTGCCGGTTAACAAGACAGATGACCCAATGCCATTGACCAACATCCACACCACATCCTCCAGAACCTTTCCACTGACATCCAGTGCTTGAACATCTTCCTGTCTTGTCTTTCCAGAGAGCTACCACCAGTTATTCTCCCTATTGCAAAGTCTTGTCCTCTATTGCAATGGACTCATCAATTCTCCTTACCACTTATGAAGTATCAGGAGTAAAATTTCATGTGAGATACAAGACAATATTTTCAAATCGACTTGAAGTTTCAAAAAGACTTATGAGGTTTAGAGATCCAATCAGGGAATTGGCATATCTTTCATTTCCTACACTGATATTTTCTTGATGGTGAAAGTTTTGAAATCTTATTTTCTAGCTATTTTGTAAGATATAATACATTATTATTGACTACAGTGATGCCATTGTGCAATGAGGCCCCAGGATTTGTTCCTCCCATCTTACTGTAATTTGTACACATTGAGTATCTTCTCCCCATTCTGCAGGATCCATAAGATGTTTTTAAATCTTAGTCACTTATAATAAACGTTGAAATGTTCAACATCATGAGCAATTACAAAAATGGAAATCAAAGCTGGAATGAGATTTCACCTCATCAAATCTGAATGATAGCCATCTAGAATACAAGCAATAATAAAACCTGAAGAGGTTGTGGAGAAAAAGGAGCATTTTTACACTAGTGGAACTGTAAATTGGTTCAATGATTATGTACATCAGTATGGAGGTTCCCCAAAAGACTAGGTATGGAACCACCAAATGACCAGGCTATGTAACTTACTACAGTGCTAAATGCATATTTATCAGCACATTCCCAATAGCCAAATTAAAGAACAAGCCTAGGTGTCTATCAATGGAAGAATGAATAAAGAAAATGTGATATACAGACACAGTGGAATTTTATTCTCCTATGAAGAAAAATCCAATTATAATATTTGTGGAAGAGTGGATGGAACTGGAGACCAAAATGTTAACCAAAATGCACCACACTCAGATGGTGAATGTTCATGTTTTCTCTGATATGTGTAAGCTAGAGAGAGAGAAAAAAAAAGTGGAGGTTCTCATAAACTAGCGTGTGACTGGTTTGTTAAACTTATGAAACTGTAGTTTTAAGTATTTGAGGAAAAGTTTTGGTGGTTGAAAAAAGTTCAATGAAATGATTCAAAAGAGAAAAAGTAGATAAGGCATTCAAATTTTTACCTGAAATTGGAGTATTTTGAAGTTTCTGCAAAAAAATATTTGTACTTTGTAAGCATTCTTCATTTATGAGTGAAGAATACATGTTCTCATCAAAAAGATGAATGAAGTGAAATAAAAGCTTTGAAATTTTAGAAAGTAAGTCATTCATTTGCCAGGAAAAAGAAAAAAACAAAAGTCAAATGTGAAGCCTTCTCTTTGAAATGCAGTTGCCTTAGAAGATCACTCCTCTGTCTCTAAAAATTAGCAGCCAGTCTTACAAGTGCCTGGTAGCAAGACAGATGGCACAATGACATTGACCAATATCCACACAAACATTGTCCAGGGCCTCTACACTGATACCACAGTGGTTGAACCTGTTCCTGCTTTTTCTGCTCAGAAAATGATTCACCCCTCTCTCTATATTGCAAAGTCTTGAAGCCTTATTGCAACAGTCTCATCAGTTCTTTCTTCCCACTTTGAAGTTTTTGGAGCTACTTTTTATGTAATATGCAAGACTATATTAACTTTTTCTTCTTTGTTTTAAATCAAGTAACATTTATTTTTCTTTAACAACATTCATTCTCATGTACAACATTAAACTGCTATCTAGCAGATGGGATATATATGATATACATGTTACATGCATGCATATTATTTAAACCTCAGTTGTCCTACTCCATTAGATTGCTTTTGTGTTTTGTTTTGGTTTTATTGGCTATTTAGTATTTATTGGTATATGTAGTATTACAATATATGATGACATAATTATAAAATCATGTACTGCAACATGTTCCAATTCAGTCTCCAATATTTCCCCTTCCTATCCCTTCCTCCCAGCCCCTGTTCTTTTTTGATACACATGAAAAAAGGACAGCCAGTGAGATAATTATTAAAGCTTTGAGTATAAGTTATTCAAATCAATATCCCATATGTCCCCTTCCCTTCCTTCCCTTTCTCCCATCCTCTTTTTCTTTAGTTATACATGACAATAAGATAAGCATTGGCATCATTATAAAAGAATGGAATGCTACTTACTCTAATTCATCCCTTAGCATTTCCTCCGTCCTTCCCAATTCTCTTCTCTCTACTCTGCTGATCTGTTATTTACTAATAGTTTTTTTTTTAATTTAGTGACTTGTTGATGTACATGTGGATAAGATTCACTGTGATATGTTCATAGATGAACTCAGGAAAGTTAAGTCTGATTCATTCCATGAACTATACCTATCTCATCTCTCCTTACTCTCTTTCCTTTCCTTTTTTTCTATTCCCCTGATCTTTTCCTTATTTTGGGTTAGCTTCCATTTATCAGAAAGAATATTAGACCTTTGGCTTTTTGATACTGTCTTATTTTGCTCAGCATGATAATGTCCAGTTCTTTCCATTTGCTATCAAATGCCAGAAAGTCATTCTTTCTTATGGCTGAGTAATACTCCATTGTGTGTATACGTCACATTTTCTTTATCCATTCTTCCATTGAAGGGTGCTTTAGCAGGTTCCATGGCTACCTATTATAAATTGTGCTGCTATAATCATTGAAGTGGCTGCATTACTGTCTTATACTGATTTTAGATCATTTGAATATATACCAAGGAGTGGGATTGCTGGTCAAATGGTGGACCTGTTCCTAGTTTTCTGAAGAATCCATATGCTGATTTCCAGAGTGGTCGTACTAACTTCCATGTCTAACAACAATGTAGAAATGTACTTTTCCCCATATCTTCATCAACATTTATTGTTGTTTGTTCTCTTGAAAATTGCCATTCTGACTGAAGTGAGATGATCTCAGTGCAGTTTTAACTTGAAATTGCCTAATTGCTGGACATGTTGAACATTTTTTATATATTTCTTGACCATTTCCATTTCTTCTCTTGAAAAGTGTCTTTTCAGTTCTTTTGACCATTTATTGATTGGTTTATTTGTGGTTTTTTATGATGCTCTTTTTTAAAGTTTTTAATTATTTATATATCCTGTATATTAATATCCAATATCTTTGGTACATAAGACTATATTTTTCAAATTAATTTATAATAAGGTGCGAAATGATGAAGTGAAATGTGAAGTTTCAATAGATGCATATGATGTATAAAAATCAAATCAGGGATTTGGTACATTCATCACTGCTCACATTTATCATTTCTAGGTGGTGAAACTTTGGAAAGCCACTTTTCTAACTCCTTTGAGAGATACAATACATTATTATTGATTAAAGTGATGCCCTTATGCAATGTGGTCTCAGAACTCTTTTTTTCTGGGTCTGGAGTAGTGGCATAGCATTCATTGTGCTTCCCTGGCAAATGCAAGGACCCAGATTCAAAATCCAGCACCACATATACAAGTAGGTGTTGGAGAAACAACGGCCAGATGAAAAAATAAATAAAATTGATTCTTTCTCTTTGTGCCTCCCCCCCCATATATAAAAAAACTCATTGTTCTATCCAACTGTAACTTGAACCTGTTGACCAAATTCTTCCCACTCCCCATGACTCACAAGATATGTTCTATCTTAAATTAGTCACTCATGATAAATGTACAAATGCTCAACATCATTAGCAATTATGAAAATGGAAATCATAGCTACACAGAAGAGAGATTAAAATGGAGACAGTGGGATTGAGGCTTTTATGTTAGGCTCCTGATCCCCTTCCTATAAACAGGAGGGCTCTCACAACTCCAGGAACTCAGCCCCAGACATCAGGAAACACCCAGAGAGGCCCAGAAATATGGTAATATTGGGGTCTGGCTCTAGGCAAATTGAAAGGGCTCTTCAGCTTGGATTGTAGACAGTGGCATATTGGCTACCATGGCAGGGCCTTTCAGGAGGGGGGCCAAACACAGAGCTATCAGGCAAAAGCCTTTCTTACAGAAAACCTCAAATTCAAAGAGATACCCCTCTGGTCTTATTCTGGGACTAGCTGCAGGAGAATTGAAATAGCTCTCAAGCTTATGCAGGGACACCAGGAGGCAGAAGCACCTTCAGCAGCCCTGGGTCAGCTGCAGCCAGAGCAGCACCTTTCAGTGAGGAGGATGTCAGAATGCTGATCTACCAGGCAAAAGCCTTTCATGCAGAAAAACTCAAATTCAAAGAAGAACCCCTCTGATCTTAATTTAATTTGCAGCGAGCCCTTCAAATCAATAGAATTGCTCAATAGCAATACTCTGCATCTCAGTGACAGCCATCAGGCCTATGTGGAATGAAAAGAGACATCTAAGACTTCCCCCATGATCACCTACAGGAGCCTATTGGAACCCAGTGTGTCTCTCCAGCTTAGCACAAGCCTTGGGTCTTTTCCTGAGGTTATTATTTTAAAAAACAAACAAACAAACAAACAACAATAACAAAGAAAAACAGAGCAAATTGGAGGAAGGGAAAGAAGAAAGTTCTAAACTGCTCCCTGTTCCATCCGTAATCCAGGTCTCAGGACCTACTGCCTGGAAGCAAGGCTCCCTGAGTCAAAGACCCAGGATATCTGCAACCACACTTGACCCAGATTATGGAGAACTGCAAGATTAAAAGTTTTTTATTTTATTTCATTTTTTTGACCTTGACTTCACATTTGATTCCATGTTACTTGGATCTCACCATAGATGTACCTATATAAGCTCCAGTAGAATGGAATTATCTTTGGTCATATGGACTTCAACAAATTTATTTTTACTTTATTATTTTCATAAATTTTTAATTTATACTTATGTATTTGTCAACTCTTTGTCAACTGTGAAGAACTGTTCCTCCAACTCCCACCCCTGGAGTTCTGTGCTTCTCACCAACACAATCCATGTTTTTGCTTTTTAGCTCCCTGGAAGTAAGACCCTCTGCTACCTACTTCTATCTTCACTTTTAATAATAACCCATCTCTACTCCTCTCTTCCTAATGCTATCTCTCACTCTTTCATTTCTTTTCTATGTCTTTTTTCCTTCTCTCTTTTCTTAAAATCTTACATCATCTCTATTTCCTCTGTGATCTGGCTCCTAATTTAAAAGTCCTTCCCTACCCTCCATTAACAATTCCTGTGATCATAGGTGTCTATAAACTCATTTCCTACTATCTTTATTTGGTTTACACAACTTGTGTTGCCATCATCAATACTGAAAATATTTTCTTCTATGATTGTCATTCCTTTTTAATTTCTTCAACATAGTCTTACACATTGGAGGGAATTGTTGTTACATACTCATGCATACATGAACATAATGAGATAGCATGGTAGACCAGGATCTACCTCCCTTCATCCCTTCCTCAAACTCATGTTCTCCATTGTAATCCCAATATACTATAGTTTAAAATTAACATATATGTATAATAATTGATGATATTTCTGAGTTTCTTTGCTTGCCTGTGTGTAGTTAGGTTCTAATGGGAGTTGAGTATTCACAGTTGTATTGATCACCCCTCTTGTCCCTTCCTCCCCTCCCTGAATCCCTTTTCTCCTTCTATATTCATAGTATGGTTCCCCAGCTCATGTGAAATTTCAACTGTGACGAGTTTATTACTTAAACTCAGCTAATTATCATCCTGTCTTAGGTTTTACATTAGCTTCCACATATGAGAGAAAACATCTGCCCTTAAGTCTCTTGAGTTTGGGATATTTCAGTTAGCATATTTTTTTCTATTTCCATCCATTTGGTTGCAAATGCCATGTTATTGTTCTCTCTAATAGCAGAGTAGAACTCCAATTGTATATGTATGTTTGTATACACACACACACACACACACACATCATAATTTTTAATCCATTCATTCATCAAAGGGTATTTGAGTTGGTTCCATAATTTAGCTATTGCAAACTGAGCTGATATAAACATTGATGTAGCTGTGTCTGTATAGTATGGTAATTCTAACTCTTTTGGGAAAATAACTAGGAGTGGGATAGCTGGGTCGTAAGGCAGTTCCGAACATAGTTTTTTGAGGAGCCTCCACACTGCTTTCCAGAGTGGCTGTACAAGTTTGCAGTACCACCAGCAGTGTGTTAGTTTACCTTTTTCACCACAACCCATCAAACAACTGTTATTATTCATATTCTTCATTTTTGCCACTGTGACTGGAGTGAGGTGAAATTTCAGTGGAGTTTTGATTTGCATTTCTCTGGTTACTAGAGATGTAGAACATTTTTCATATATTTATTGGATTTCTGGATTTTCTTTGTTGAGATGTTATTGTCATTTTTAATATATATTATTTGCTCACAAGTCATATAATGACCTGACAGTTAAATATAGTTGCTGCTGGATGTAGGAAACTGCCACAATTCCTCTCCAAAGAAGGAACTATGGCCATAATGGTTAAAGATGGAGGAAAGTAGGTAGTTTCAAGCTATTTATTATATGCATTGAATATTCATTGTGATTCCATTCGTTTATCTACCAAGGCATTGGAAATTGTAAATGTCAATAAAGTTCACAGGTGATGGCGCCTGCTGGTGAACTGAAATATTGTCACAGAGCCTCAACCCAAATTAGGGAGAGGATTCCCCAACCCATCGACAAGATCCCAAAGGGCTTCAACTAGAGAGGAATCTCAGGACACGCTGCTCTGACATCAACGCATTCTATAATTCATTGATAAACAACAGAACAAACATTCAATTGTACACAAAGCACATTTACAAAATAAGGAGAAATAGAATTTACTTCAATGCAAGGTCCTAGAAGACTTTTTCCATACATGAGGAACCTTTCTAGAAAATGTTCATCTCAAACCCAAAACTCCCAAACTATAGAGCCCATTCATATGGAAAAAAACTATAAATGATTAATTTATTAAAATGCTCAAATACCTAAGAAAAGATGTAAAGAAGGAAATAAGAGCAAACACAGGAGATGAAAAACTTCTTTAACAAAGAAATGGATATACTGAAAACAGAAGTCTCAGACTGGAAATCCTCAACCAAATCAAAGCCTCAATGAAAGAAGTGAATAACAGATCATTTTCTGTAAAAACAAAAGTAGAATCTCAGTGATTGAAGAGAGAACTTCCAATAATGAGGAAATATTGAGCAAGCTTGAACATGGAGATCACAGAAAAGAAAAACAAATCACAGATTACAAGTAGAATTTTCAAAATGTCTGCAATGAAATCAGAAGAAATAGCGTAAGAGTAATTGGGATGTGGGAACAAATCAAAATATAAATGAATGGCTAAAGACCATTCTCAATTAAATAGTCAAAGAAAATATTTCCAGCATTAAAATAGAATCAGATATGTTCATCCAGAAAGCATCCAGGGCCCTCAAGAGGCCTAATCAAATGAGAAGTTTACCAAGACACATCATATTAAAAATGTATAACAGAGAAATAAAGGAAAGAATATTAAAATCTGCAGGAGAGAAATACTAAAACACATTCAGAGGCAAACCAATGAGGATCATGTCTGACATCTCAGCTCAGAGTCTAGAAGCAAGATCCTGGAAGGAGTTCTTTCAATGTTTGAAGGACCACATCCTGCAATAAGACCAAATGTGAAGCATTCATGAACAGAAAACCAGCATTATGAAGAATACTCAAAGATAAACTCAAGACAGAAGAACCTGAAAATTCTCCTCAAAACCTACAAACAGGGGAACTTCAATAAAAGTATCTGCTATCAAAGGACAACCAAGAAAGCACATCATTCATGAATAAAACACACAGACAATGAATAACAAACACACAATTATTATAACACTAAATGTGGATGTTGTAATGCACCAATCTAACAACATAGATTAAAGATTGTATCAAAAAACAAAATGAAATATATACTGCTTGCAGGAGACCCACCTTACAGTCAATGACATCCACAGATTGAGAGTGAAAGGTTGGAGAAAAAAAATCTATCAGGAGCATGGCCCAGAAAGCAACCCAGAGTTGCAATACTTACATCAGACAAACTTCATTTCAAACATAAATTAATCACAAGAGTAAAGAATGACATGGCATCCTCATAAAGGGAACAATACAACAGGAAGATACAAACATTTAAAATATATAGTCTCCAAACACAAACACTCCCAAATATGTAGAAAAATTACTACAAGACATAGTACCATTTGTGAATGTCAACACAACAATACTGGGATATTTCAATACTCCTCTATAACCAAAACAGAGATGGTCAAAGCAATAACAATAATAATAATAATAATAATAATAATAAATGCAACTATCGCCTAAATAATTTCATCAATCAAATGGATTTAACAGACATCTACAGAATAATCCACCCCAAGTTGAGTGAGTATACATTCTCCTCAGCAGCACTTGGAACCTTCTCCAAAATAGATCAGATTCTACTTCACAAAGGAAATCACAGCAAATATAAAAAAGACATTTTGCCATATAACCTACCAGATCACGATTCCATTACCCAAGTAATTAATATCAAAATCATGACATAAAACACACATATACATGGAGATTGAATAATACCCTATTAAATGATGAATGAATATAAAACAACATGAAAGGGGGCTGGAACGATGGCTCAGTGGTTACAGCACTTGCCTGGCATGTGTGAGGACACAAGTTCAAACCCCAGCACCATGTATACAACAAAGTCTTGGGGCAACAAAACCTGCATGGAAAACTAAATAAAATTGATTCATTCTCTCTCTCTCTCTCTCTCTCACTGTCCCTCTTTATTAAAAAAAAATGAAAGCAGAATACAAGAAATTCATGAAAGAGAATTAGAATACAGACACAACATATCAAAACATCTGGGAAAGCATGAAAGCATTCTAAAGGGGAAAATATATAGCACTAAGTGCCCACATTAACAGTCAGGAAGGATCCCGAATAAACAAGCTTATGTTCCACCTCAAATCCCTGCAAAAGTAATAACAATTGAATCCCAAAGCAGGCAGAAGACATGAAATAAATAAGATCAGAGCTGAAATCAATGAAATTGAGAACAGAAAAGAAAATACAAGATACTGATGAAACAAAGAGCTGGTTCTTAGAAAAAATTAATAACATTGACAGACCCCTAACCAATCCCACTAAAAGAAGGAAGGAAATGACGCAAACCAATATGATCATTAACAAAATGTGAGTGATCACTACTTGTCTCACTGAAATCCAACACATTGTAAGAGCATATTTTGAAAAATGATACATCACTAGACAATCCAAAAAACATGGACAAATTTCTAAATACATACAATACCCTCAAATTCATGCAGGATGATAATGAAATCATTAACAGCACGATGACAAGCCCTGAAATCCATGTAGCAGTTATAAACCTTTTGAAGAAGAAAAGCCTAGGATATGATTGATTCCCCACTGAATTATACCATACTTATGAGGAGGAGCTAACACCTCTCCTTATTAAGCTATTCCAAGAAACTGAAAATTAGAGAATACTCCCAAACACTTTTTAAGAGGCAAGCATAAGTCTGATACCAAAACCCAACAAAGACACATCAAAAAACAAAAACTATAGACCAATATCCTTGATGAACATTGATGCAAAAATCCTTAATAAAGTTCCAGTGTTCAGAAACACATCAAGAAAAGAATTCACCATGATCAAATGGGCTTCATTCCAGGTGTGCAAGGATAATTCAACATATGCAAATTAATAAATGTGATTTATCACTTAAACAGAATTAAGGACACAAACCATGCAATCTTCTCAATTGATGTAGCAATGGCTTTTGATAATACCAGCACCCATTTATATTCAAAACTCTAGAGAAGACTGGGATCAAAGGAACTTATCTTAAATATGTATAGGCCATATATGAAAATTCTCAGCTAGTATAATACTAAACAGAGAAAAGCTGAAAGCATTTCCAGTAAACGCAGGAACAAGACAAGGCCACCTACTCTCACCACTTTTTTCAAAGCAATCAGGCAAGAGAAGGAAATAAAAGGGAAAAGAAGAGGAAGAGAGGAAATCAAACTACCACTTTCTGCTGATGACATGATTCTATATCTGGAAGATCCAGAAAAATCCTTGAGCTTATAAACAGATTTAGCAAGATCAATACGTATAAATCAATAACTTTCTTATGCATTAACAATAGTAGGGCAGAAGAAGAAATCAGGAAATAGTGCTATTAACAATGTCCTCAAAAAGAATAAAATACTTGGGAGTTAATCTAACAAGGAAAGTAAGATAATTCTACAATGAAAATTATTGAATATTGATCAAAGAAATTGAAGAAGACCCGAGAAGATAGAAATAATTTCCATTTTCTTGGTAAGACACAATAAATATAATTTAAATGGCCATTCTCCCAAAAGCACTATACAGATTCAATGAAATCCCCATCAGGATACCAATGTCATTCTTTACAGATATACAAAAAGCAATTCTCAAATTCATCTGCAACAATATGAAATTCAGAATAGCCAAAACATTGCTAAACAAGAAAGACAAAAAAAAAAAAAAGGTGGATTCGCAAACCAGACCTAAAATTATACTATAAAGCATAATAATAAGAAACACCATGGTACTGGTATCAAAATAGGAATGAAGACCAATGGAATAGAATAGAAGACTTGGAGAGAATTCCACAAATCTTTAAACATCTACTATTTGACAGAGGTGGTCAAAATATAACAAAGAAGAAAGCCTATTGAACAAATAGTGCTGGACAAACTGGACAGGCACTTGCAGAAAATTGAAATTAAATCTCTATCTCTGACATCACATCAAAATGGATGAAGGAACTAGGAACTACACCAGCTACCATACAACTGCTAGAAGAAAAATTAGGACCAACACTGAAGCACAGAATAGTTGGCAAGGACTTCTTTAACAAGACTTGTAAAGAGAAAGAATTAATTAGTTGGATGCGATTAAACTAAAAAGCTTTTGCTTAGCCAAAGAATTGGTCAAAACTGTAAAGAGAGTACCGAAAGAATCAGATAAAAGGGTCTGGAGCTGTGGCTCAGTGGCTAAGGTTCTTGCCTACCATTTGCAAGGACGTGACTTCAAACCCCAGCACTACATACACAATGAAGTGTCAGAAAAACGAAAGCCACATGAAAATCTAAATAAAATTGATTCTGTCTTTTTCTCTCTCTCTCACTGTCTCTCTCTCTTTAAAATGAGATAAAATAATGGCCTATGATTCCTCCAAAAGGGGACAAATATCCAAAACTTAAGAGAACTCAAAGAAGTTGATATCAAGCACAAACAATTCAATCAATAAATGGGTCAGAGAGCTGAATAGAAACTCCTCAACACAGGAAATTGAGCAAGCTAATGAATACATGAGGAAGTTTTCCAAACCACTGGTAATCAGATAAATGCAAATTAAAACTACATTAAGATTTCACCTCACTCCAGTCAGATTGGCAAAGATGAAGAGCATTAACAATAACACATGCTGGAGGGGTTGCGGAGAGACAAGAATACTAGCACACTGTTTGTGGAACTGCAGACTGGTGTACCTGCTCTTAAAAGCAGTATGGAGACTCCTCAAAAAATTAGGATTGGATCTACCATACAACCCAGCTATCCCTCTTCTGGATACTTTCACCGAGGAGCTAGAATTAGCACATCACAATGACAAAGAAAATCAATATTCAGAGTAGCTCAATGTATAGTACCTAAATTATGAAATCAACACAGATGCCCTTCACTGGACGAATGGATCAAAAAGTTATCATAGCTGGCCTGGTGGTTACAACACTTGCCTGGCATGTGAAAGGATACAGGTTCAAACCCCAGCACCATGTACAGAATGAAGTGTCTGAGCAACGAAAGCCAAATGAAAAAAAAAAAACCTAAATAAAATTGATTCTCTCTTTCTCTCACTGTTCCTCTCTCTTAAAAACTTTTTTGATCCTTTCTCTCATTATTGCTTTAAAGAAAAAAAAAAACCTGTCATATACATAGTTACATGCACACACATACACACACACAATGTAGTTCTATTCAGCTATTAGAATCAATGATATTTCAGTCTTTTAAGGTAAATGAATGGAAATGGAAGAAATTATGCTGATCAAAGTTAGCCAAACCCAGAGAGTCAAAGGCTGAATGTTTTCCTTCATTTGTGGAGGCTAGAGCAAAACCTACACTTGGGTAAAAGGTAGACAAACTCATGTATTGGACCCACCAAAAGCCTAGCAACACATAATCTTGGGGAACCATAGACATGCAGGTGGGGAGAGGAGGGGAGAGTCAGGAGGGTGGAAAAGGGAGTGAAGATGGGGGAGGGATCTCGAGAGACAATCAACAATGTAGCATACTTTTCCTCCCACAAGAGGTCAAATAATACTTATGCAATCAGTTAATTCGGGGAAATTCATAATCATCTGTGTGCGCATATATATATATACATATATATACACATATATATACACGTATATACACACATACATATATATATTTATATATATACATATATATACACATTTATATTCCTTTTAGGTATGTAAAATGGACGAATCCAGAGATCTAGAGACTGGGGTGCAGGCAATATAGGAGTAACTATGGTTTAAGATGAATTGAATGTCATATTGTTGCTTTATATACATTTATGATTGTACAACAACTCACCTCCTTAATTTAAAAAAAAATCATTGCAGGGCTGGAGCAGTGGCTCAGCAGTTAGAGCCGATCCTAGCATGAGAGTGGACCCAGGTTCAAACCCTAGCACCACATACACAACTAAGTGTCAGAAAAACAGACAAACAAACAAAGAAAAGTTGTAAAACTGAAATTGATTCTCTCTTTCAAAAAAAGAAAGAAAAGCACCATAATAGGACCAAATAACACACATGATCAGTGAGGGAAGAATGGACCATACAAGGTAAAATCTTCTGTCAAATCTCCTTAAAGTGTGTACCAGGCCCACACACAACCTGAAACCCGTAAGTGGTAGCTAACCACCGATTACAGAAGCCTTAATAACAGGGACCATAATGACCACCAGAGTGCTCAAAACCATATTCCCATTAATAGAGGACAAAGAAGGGACCGCAGAAATGGGGCACTTTCCTTCCAAGGCCTTTCTGTTCTGAACAGAAAGTTCAGAACACGAACACTGTTGTCAAACCTCTGGGCATCCTCTGGCTCTGAGTGGGCACCATATTCCCTTGTAGCCTACTGTATTCTAATCATAGATTGCTATGGGTGTCTCAGGGTTCTTTCCCCTAGGGATTATACCATTTATGTTATCCACACCTACTACAAACCTATGTCTTTGCAAATATCACACATGTTGCCTTAAGACATTTTCTGGTGACAAATCAGGAACACAAACCAAGCTACATCCCCTGAGGCCTGACAGAGCTCCATTAGCTGTACCCCACTGCAAGGAAACCACAAGGTCTAGGCCAGATTGTGAAGCTGCCCTACAAGTTACATATGTTGGGATTCCCCAACATGAGGCCCAGCTGGCTTGTAAAAGAATTGGTGGTAAACAACTCTAAGGGGTCCAGCTGGCTTGTAATTAGCAAATTGCCTGACCGCATGACTAAGCTATTTGGCCACTCATTTGTTACAATTGGATAAATGTGTTTGCACTGTACCCCTATTGGTTGTAATGGATAAATAGAGTAGTGACTAGTCAGGTAAAGCAAGCAAGCAGCCCTGTTCTGAAGGAAGAAAGCATAGAACCAGAGAAGAAGGCAGCCAGGAGGCAAGCAGCCCTGTCCTGAAGGAGGAAAGCAGAGAAGAAGTATAGAACCGGAGAGATCAGCAGAGACGTCGGAGAGATCAGCAGCGGTAGAAGATGCAGGTCCCGTGTTCCGGCCGCCGGCATTCGCCCCCTCATTCCCGGCTCCCCAACCCTTACTGACTAGGCCCCTTGGGGAACGGCTCAGGTTCGGGTTGTTCCACCCGCTCCCCACTCTGGAGTGCTGCGGGGAGCGACTCCTTTCCCCCAGGTCCCATCCCTGTCCTGACTCGGCCCCTCGGGGATTGGCCCAGGTTCGGGTCCTTCCGCTGGCTCCCCGTTCCAGAACATTGTGGGGAGCGACAACATACACACAAAAATATGGAACTGGAAGACTTACGTGTCACAACACCCAAATGAACTGGATTTTCCAATACTGCCATTCTCCTGCCTCAGTGGGGAAATACTTAGGATTGGAGTATTCTCTGTGTTCTAACTTCTGCTGGTGACCAGAGATTCATAAAACCAACAACCTCTTGGTGTTACCACTAATTCCCATCTTACCTCCCACATCCGCTATGCCCAGTGCCCAAAGAGCAACCAAAGCCTCTGAAACCATCTTCTGAGGCCCCATTCCTCAACATGGCAAAACGCTGTGCTGAGACCTGAGCCCTATTATTCAAACACTCACATAACAGAGACTGTGACCTGGAGGGAATCTGCCCTACAGATGTGGCCATCACAACCTTACACAAGACTGAGGCCCCCAGGCCCCATTTTTCTGCCCACATAGTTCCTACAAATTCTTCCTAGTCTGATGACTCCACCCCAACACAGAGGTACAGTGGGGTTCCTGAGATGGTCCTGCATCCTGTGCAGATGGCACAACCCCTTATGAGCACAATACACAGCCAGCTAGCTTGCACACTTTCAGCAACCTCGGCATAGGTATTTATCACAAAGAGATCACATGCTATAAAGTCTGTATTTCCATGCAAAAAGTGTTCATGCTTTCATGGCGGGGTGATAGAGGCCCTTGACTTATTCAGCAGAGGTTAAGGTAGAGTATCTTTGAGACAAATCACCAGGTGAGACATGCTAAGGCTAGTTCCTACTTAGGGAAATCAATCTGATAAGTGTTTGGCTCAGATGGTTCAACCAGTCATTTAGCCCCAGTCCTTCTAATGGCCTAAAAAGTAGTGCAGATTCCCTTAGGAACAGCTGATCATACGCACCCCGTGCAGTCAGGGAGACTCCAGCAAGGCCATCCCTTCCCAGCAGCACATGCCAAGGTAGTACACAATCTCACACAGGGTCCAAACTTCCCCTCTGCCAAACAGCTAGGATTGGTTTTCACAGATGGATCCCAGGTCAGAGGAAGCTAAAGATGAGCTCAATCTAAGCCCAGTAATCTAAGCATTGACATTCCTATCTTAGGCATCTCAGCAAGGCATACATCATGACATGGAGTCCAGACTATTGTGGTGGCTTTTAAAATGTCTTTGCCCTGAGTTCTTGAGCATCAGCCCTGGGGGATTCATCTTAGGTGGAGTGGAGAAAGAGAAGTCCTTGATACTAAGACTTGGCCAAGACTGATAGAGGTAGAAAACATGGCCCTTTGGGGAGCCCTGTTCTGATCACAATATCCAAACAAATTGTTCTACAACCCTTGCACAAGAGTTGTTGATATCACCCAATAGAAACCCAGAGAAATGAGGAAACCCCATTCCAAAACCCTTTAAATAGGAGAAGTGTGTGCCACGATGTGCGGCTTCCAGAGACCTGGGCCTCCGGACTTCCCTTTGTCTGCTTCTGGCTGCCCTGACCAGCACCAGGACTTGTGAGTAACGAAAAGCTCTTGTGCTTTACACCCATATGGTGTCATTGAGTCAGCTGCAGTCTGACCCTGAAAGCAGGCAGCGGTGCAGGATCCCACTCTTGGGGAGGCCCTGGTGGGCTCTTCTGTAGGCCTCAGGTAGCTGCCAGGGATAGCACCTTCCAGCTAAGCTCACAATGAGCTCAAAAGGTTCAGAACACATGTTCCATGAAGGTTCAGGCCCAGTCAGACAATAAAACTTTTGATTTTGAGAAATGCTTACTCAGGTCCTCATCTCATTTTTTTGTTGTTGTTGAAATCACATTACTAGAATTTTGCTATTGCATTGTGTCTGTTGCTGGTGTCCTTGCAGTATTGACCTATTTTCAATGTGTGCTTTGAGCATATTTTCTACCTTTTTCTGGTGAGCATATTTTGAGTATATTTTCTACATTTTCTTCATTCAGCTGGTGATTCCTATGCTGGGAATCTGTGTGGTCTGAGACCATCCCATCACCCAAGCTTAGCTCTGGTTATCTCTGCATTTGGTGTCATAGGGAGATGTCACCGCTGAGGCCCAGGTCAGGAAGTTCATCTCTGGATGTCCTTCCACTCTTTCTATGGTCTCAGGTCTTACGATAAGCTTGTCAATCCATTTGATTTGAAAACTAGGTCCAATTGTATATCGAACCATCAGGTTGCGCACATTTGATAAAAGTTTTCAAATGTCACTCATAGCTCACTAAAGATGGATAATGTCAAGAATCTTGAGCCTTAGACAAGTCTTCCCCTAGAGAACAATGAACTCATTTCACTTATATCCTGATAAGGTCATTGTGACCTCCATTCTTGCTCCAACAGGGCCTTGCTCAGTTCATAACCTCAAATCTACCTTCAGGAGGGTGGTGACATCCTGGCATCCTGCCAGCCGTGAACCTTCTTCTCCAGTGGGGCTCAGAGTCTCTCCATTATGAATATTAACGAGCACATATTCAGTCAAGTGGGGAAGAAAGATAGCAGTCTTTATCATCTTTGTCATCTTGACCCAAGGTCCTAAATGACAGGGGCAGCCCTCCTCCTCCCCATCCATTGCACCTTCTCTCCCACTTCCTTTGTCTCTGAGCCTGCTCTTCCCACACCT
>PVKS010035138.1:0-20307 GCA_004027875.1 Aplodontia rufa
AAAAAAAAAAGACAGGAAACTAATGTATAAGATAAAAGAGAAATTTGTATACATAGGAGTAGCTTACATGGATACAGGATTATTTGCCTCATGCATTAAAAAAAAAATGCCCAGAAACAAACCATTCAGAGATGGAGTGGAGGCCCCGGAGACAAAGTCCTTTCTATCTTTCTGCTCCATCATCCTTAGCTTGAGACTTCTATTCTTGCAATCATCTCATGGCCCAAAATGGCTGCAGGAGCTGCAGCTGTCTCACCCATGTTCCAGGCAAGAAACAGAGAGAAGGCCCATAGGATAAAAACAGCCTCAAGCCAGTTTATGCATGGTGCCCCTTCTAAGGAACTTTCTCCAAAATCCCAACAAACAACCCCTACTTACACCTGACCGCTCAGCTCTTAGACACATGGTTGCTTTCGCTGTAAGGAACCTGGGAAATAGTCTTGTTCTTGGGTATGTTGGTGTCCCAGTGACTTCAGGGTTGGGGTAGTAAGGATGGTGGAGATGAGGAGCCCCAGGTGGGCAGTGGCCGGCTCTTCCATGCCAGGCTTTAGAACTCCTGCCTCCCTAGCTGGACAAAATGGCCTTTCTCACTTACCCCCAGGGGTAAGAGGCAAAGCCAGGGCAGCAACAGGGGCAGGGTAGGTCCCACTGGGCTGTGTGCGGGTCACTGCAGAAGGAGGCCAGCGGGAGGGCAGAGGCAGGGAGGGCAGAGGAGGCTGCTCAGGTTTCTAGGTCGATCAGGTTCCTTCTCCTCAGGGTGTGGAGTCTCCTGTCCCTCCCAGGACGAGTCTCCTGTCCCTGCAGGTATCTCTGGGCTCTTCTGCTGCATCCTCCCAAGCAGTCCAACCCTTCCTCATGATCCAGGGAAGAGCAACAAAAACCGCAAAACAGTAACAGCTCCTGGCGGCGGTGTAGCTCAGGGGCACACGGAGGCAGGAGGCTCTGGCTCCATCCCCAGCACCACCAAAAGAACCCGATTCAACCCTAGGGCCTCACCAAAATTCCTAATCACGAGAATAATAACAGCTCCCGCGTCTTGAGTTTCCATTTTGTCCTTTTTCAAGCATGACCCATGAATTCCTACAACCCTTACGAATAGTTAGCGCAGTTCCCCCATTTTACAGGTGAGGAGAACTTAAAAGCCTAGCTCCAGCCCGGCATGTGATGCACACCTGTAATCCCAGCGGTTAGGGAGGCTGAGGCAGGAGGATCGCAATTTCAAAGCCAGCCTCCGCAACTTAGTGAGGCTCTAAGCAACTTACTGAGGCCCTGTCTCAAAATAAAATATAAAAAGGGCTGGGGATGTGGCTCAGAGGTTGAGCACCCCTGGGTTCAATCCTCAACACCAAAAATAAATAAATACCTGGCTCCAGTCTCCACAGTTGGGAGGCTGCCATGTGGGGGCGCTGCTTGGTGCGGTCCCTTCGTTCTCCTGCAGGGCAGGGCCATCAAAGGTACAGGTGTGGCTGAGTTGGTCACTCTCAGCTATGGGACTGGGGCACTGTCCTCGTCCTCCTCGGAGCTGGCAACCCCTTCCTAGGACTGCGGAAAGAATTCCAGGACAGCGGCTGGCACGCACACGCACGCCCCACTGAAGCCTGCGGCCTCCAGGTTTGGACAACAGACGGATGGAAAACCAAAGCCGCGTTCTTCCGCAGATTCCTCCCCAGGGATTTTAATTAACCTGACTACCCAAGCTTGCCCTGTCTTATGTAATCCCTGACTCGCTCCACACAGTGATCCTGAGACAGCTTCGGAGGCGGATGGTACTAAGCATGCGGGTTCCAGGGCAGGGGATCTTAGCGGAGGCTCCAACTGGCTCCTCAAAGCCTTCTTCTGAAGTGGGACCACATTTCTCCAATCACCTAGCTGTTTATTAAAAATTCATATCTCATCCCTGAAACTCAGGAGGCTGAGGCAGGAGGATCACAAGTGTGAGGCCAGCCTCAGCAACTTAGCAAGACCCTGTCTGAAAAGAAAAAGAAAAAACAGAGCCAGGGATGTGGCTCAGTGATAAAGTGCCCCTGGTTCAATCCTCGGCACCAAAAAACAAAAAAATTTTTAAATGAAAACTTAGAATGACTGGGGGTGTAGCTCAGTAGTAGAGCCCCTGGGTTCAATCCCTAGCACCAGGAAAACACAAACACATCCACTCCCCACAAGCTGGACACAGCTCCTAGAGTTCCAGCTACTCCAGACCAAGGCAGGAAGATCACTTGAGCAACACAGGAAGCCCCTGCCCAAACAGGCAAAACACCAGACTGGGGCGCAACTTGGTGATGGAGTGCAGGAGGCCTTGGGTTCGATTCCCAGGAACAGGAAAAAAAAAAAAAAAAACCCACATCCTATATCTCCAGAGAAGGGAGCTAGAAACTGAGTTGATTTTTGGGGTTGTTTTTTTTTAGGGCTGAGGACCAAACTCGGGGCCTTGCACGTGCTAGGCAAGTGCTCTGCCACTGAGCTAAATCCCCAACCCCAAAGCTGAATTTTTAATGAATAGTCAGGGTGATTTTTTTTAAACTGAGGATTTAGCACAGGGGCATTTGACCACACTGAGCCACATCCCCTGTCCTTTTTCCTTATGTGTTTTTTATTTTGAGGCAGGAGCTCACTAAATTGCTGAGGCTGCCCTCGAACTTGCGATCCTCCTGCCTCAGCCTCCAGAGTCCCTGGGATTACCTGCATGCACCCCTGTGCCCTGCTGTCTGGGTGATTTTTGTTAGCTGGGAATTTGAAGAATCCAGATGCAGGGACTGTTCTGACCAACTCCCAGACCCCACCCTACCCCCCTAAAAAAAACCAAACAAACAGAAAATGAGGCACACAAAGAAGCGAAGGAAACTTTGCCTGAAGTACTCAGCCAGGATTTGGACCAGAGAGAGGCAGGAACCGTGCCAGGATCACACAGCAGGTTTCTGACTAAGGGGTGATCCTGGGGCCCTCCTCTGCCTGGAGAAGGCCCATGGTAGCTCCCGGCCTCCACCAGTCCTAGGTGGGGAAGCCTCCCCTCCAGCAGGGCCTCTGCCTCTCTCAGCCCCCACCACAGCCCTGGCCGCTGCCTCCCCTGGGTGCCCTTTTCTCAAGGAACTGCAGTGAGGTGGGGGTGACCTGGGGCAGCTCACAGAATGGCCCAGTCCTTCTCTGGCGCCCCGCCAAGGCCGGGCTGAGGAAGGAAGCTGCCCTGTTTTTCTCCCTGGGCTGGAATGTTGATTCAGGACGGAGCCAGGGGAGGAGAGCAGAGGATGAGGGAGGAACGGAAAGGAGAAGAGATGAAAGAGGAAAGAGGAGGGGGAGGAGAAAGAAGAATGAGAGGAAGAGGGTGCTGGACTGGGGTATGGAAACCAGACTTCGGGGCCCAAGGAGGGAGTCTGGGCAGCTTCCGCCCATCCTGATTTATCAGATGCAGAGCACAGAGAGGGCATCCCTCCCCCCAAAAGTTGCATAGGAACGGGGTGTCCAAATGGCCTTCCCTGTGCCCCCCAAGCCCCCGCCACAGCTTCAGAAGCAGTGCCAGTCTGCCCATTCCTCAGAAGGGGAAACTGAGGCTCAAATGTAAGGTCTCAGTTCCTGGACGGTCTTCTGCCTCCCCTCTCATCCTCCACTGCACCCCCTCAGGCCTCCTGGGTGTTTGAATAAACCCAGCAACGCCGCAGGGCCTTGGCCGCCCCCTCTGCCTGGAAGGTGCATTGCTCCATTCAGGCCTCTGCTCCAACGCCACCTCCTCAAGAGGCCCCCAAGCTCCCACAGGTGTCTAGTTTTGTTCTTCGAAGCCTCTCTCACACCCCCACCTGGATTTCGGTATTTCCTTCTCCATCTCTTCTTCTTTCCTCTTCCTCACTCGACTGGGAACTCCATGCAGCAGGACTCTGATCTCTTCTGTCCCCTCGGGTCTGTCTGTTCCTGGCTCTGCGACCGACCGCAGAGCCCTGTGTCAGTCACGACCTACCCGCTGCGCTGCGAACCACCCCAAACCCAGCACTTCGACCGCTCAGTTTCTGTGCGTCTGGGAGGGGCTCGGCTGGGTGCTTCTGCCTCAGTCGCTCCCGTGGTGTTGCATTCAAGACGGAGGCTGGGGCTGGAGGCTTCTGGGCTTGCTCACCTGGTTGCCGGCAGGGAGGCTCCATTTCCCGGCCCCACAGCCTCTCCACAGAGCCTCCCAAGTATCAAGGTCACTGCCAGAGCAAGTGACCAGCGAGAGAGTAGAGGGGATGCCACAGTGCCTTGTAAGACTTGGTCTCCAAGGTCACACGCTGCCAGGCATGGTGGCCCACGCCTGTAATCCCAGTGACTCAGGAGGCTGAGGCAGGAGGATTGCAAGTTCAAAGCCAGCCTCAGCAACTTAGTGAGGCCCTGTCTCAAAATAAAAAAAGGGCTGGGGATGTGGCTCCTGTGGTTAAGCACCTCTGGGTTCAATCTCTGGTGCCAAAAAAAAAGGAAAATAAATTTAAAAAGTCCCACACTGTGACTTCTGCCACACTCTGTGTGCCAAAAGCAAACCATGAAGTCCAGCCACATTCGAGGGGAGGACAATTCATCTCTACTGTTTGAGAGGAGGATTATCCAAGAAGTTGCAGATGCATTTAAAACCCCCACAGCTACAACATTTAAAACGGTAGAATTAGTGCAAGAATCGACAGAGAGGGCTGGGGTGCAGCTCAGCATGTGCGAAGCCCTGGGTTCCATCCCCAGCACCCACACAGGAACTGAGAGACACAGGGAACGCTGGGGGGCACTCCACTTGGGCAACCATAGCAAAATAGGGGAAACTGCTGTCTTTTTTTTTTAAGAGAGAGAGGGACAGTGAGAGACAGAGAATCAATTTTATTTAGTTTTTTCATGTGGCTTTCCTTGCTCTGATACTTTGTTGTATGTGGTGTTGGGGTTCGAACCCATGTCCATCCGAATGCCTGGCAAGCACTGTAACACCGCTCCCACCCCTAAACTGGTGTCTTAAACAATAGGTGGATCTCTCTCTCTCTCTCTCTCTCCCTCTCTTTAATTTTTCCTTTGGTACCAGGGATTGAACCCAGGGGTGCTTAACCACTGAGCCACACCCCCAGCCTGTTTTAATTTTTATTTTGAGACAAGGTCTTGCTGAGTTGCTTAAGGCCTCACTAAGTTGCTGAAGCTGGCCTCAAACTTGCGATCCTCCTGCCTCAGCCTCCTGAGCCGCTGGGATTACAGACGTGCACCACTGTGCCTGGCATTAGTTCATGTCTCAAAGTTCTGGAAGCTGAAAGTCCAAGATCAAGGTGCCAAGTAGGTTTCATTCTGAGGCCTCTTCTCTGCCCTCTTGCTGTGAGCTCATGTGTGTGTGTGTGTGTGTGTGTGTGTGAGTAGGGAGAGACAGACCCAGGGAGAACTCCCTGGTGTCTCCTCTAACAAGGACACCAATCCTCTCAATCAGGGTCCCACCCATATGACCCCAATTAACCTCGATCATCACCTTCTAGGCTCTGTCTCCAAGCGCAGCCCCACGGGACGGGGGAGGACTTCAGCATATGCACTTGGGGGGGCACAAACCAAACAAAGGACAACGACATTGCCTGTGCGCCTTGCTCCAAGAAGGGTGCCAGGCAAACCGTTGTGCTCAATAAATACTTGATAAGCAAATGAGCGGCTTGATAAGCAAAGGCTCTGGACCACTCTGTGGAGCTGCTGCGCAGGCTCTGGGCGAGGGGTGGGAGCACACGGGGACCTAGGAGCCCCTGAGCGAGCCAGGCACAGATGTCAGGCACTTCCGGGGACAGCTCAGCACCAAGGGTCCTGGCAGCACAGGGCGGGTAACTTAGGGGAACCCTGGGAACGGCCTCCGAGGGGTGAGGCTGGAAGCGCGCATCGGCTTCCTGCAGCTGCAAAACATCACACAACCTCCGTGGCTTCGAACGAGTCGGGGGAGACTGAAAACTAAGGGGCCCACAGGGCTGCGACCCTCCGGAGGCTCCAGGGAAACCTGTCCCTGGCGCTTTCCAGCTTCGCACAGAGGCCGCCCCACTCTGCCTCTGTGACCTCCCCAAGGCCACGTCACCTTATGGCCTTCTCTTCTATCGTCAAACCTCCCTCTACCTCCTCCACAGAAGGGTCCTGCGACTCCACGCGAGACCACCCAGGTTAGGCAGGAAAACCGCCCCGTGTCACAGCCTGCGCTTCGCCCCAGCTGCAAAGCCTCTTTCCCATTTCAGGTCACATTTATGGGCTCTCCGGTTCCAACTTGGATATCTGGAGGGAGAGGAGGTGTCCTTCAGCCCAAGCCCCAGCTGAGGGCTGTAAGATCAGAGGAGAGGGAGGAAAGGTGGCAGAGAAGAGCCCTGCAGACTGAGGGCATAGTAGGTGCGAAGGCCGGGAGGCAGGGAGGCCGGTTCAAGGCCATTGCAACTGGAGAGGAGGAGGCCGGGGCAGCACAGGGAGGTGAAGAGAGGGGAAAGGGATCATGCAGGGCCTTCACCACTGCAGCCTCGTCCAAGGGAAGAGGGAGCCATAGAGGGCTCCGAGCAGAGACTGGACAGGCTCTGCCTCAAGTTCTCCCAGGATTCCCTGGGAGGGAACAGGAGAAGCAGGGGTCTCTGAGCTGGGGCCTGAGCAGCTGCAGGCAGGGCAGGATGGGAGGGCGGAGCACAGCACTTCCAGAGGTCAAGGAGCAGCAAGGGCTGTGTAGCCCCCTGGGCACAGAGGCCCCATCCTCTCCCCCACTTCCCCTCCTGGCCTGGCGGAGCCGGCCTTGTCTGTTTCCCTTCCATCATCCGTTTTATGATAGGGAAGCCTGGTTTTCCCCTAACCCAGCAGACACCTCTTCCCTCTGTCCGTCCTCGCCCTCCCACCTTGGGAAGCCCCAAGTGCGCCTCCTAGAATGTCCCTGCCACCCTCCAGCCAGCCAGCCCGCCCCGAAAGAGGAAGTGGGTCACCCGCAGTCAGCAGGCCCGCGGTCAGCTGGGGACATCAGGGTCTCATCTCCTCAGTGCCCACAAAGTCTCGGAGGTTCTCCACGCTTCCACTTCTTTCCGCGTTTCACACGAGAAAGCTGGAGCACTGAGGGAGACCTGCATGTTCCCAAAACCCATGTCTCCAAAGGATGTCCTGCTGTGAGCTCAGAGGGCCAGGCAAAGGGGGAAGAAACCCGCCCGGTCCTGCCAGGTCCAGGAGAGGGACAGATCTGTCCCCAGATAGTCAAGGCACAGCAGTGGTCAGCACTGAGATGGGCCAGCCCAAGAGGACCTGGGAGCTCAGAGGGGTCAGGGAGGGCTTCCTGGGGACAGAGGGGACAGCTCATGTAAGGTCTAGAGGATGAATAGGCATTGATAGGTGCAAATATTGCCAGAAGAGGGAACAGTAGTGTATGCGAAGACCCAGAAATGTTTTTTCTTTTGGTACCAGGGACTGAACCCAGGGGTGCTTAACAGCTGAGCCGCATCCCCAGCCCTTGGTATTTTTTATTTTGTGACAGGGTCTCACTAAGTTGCTTAGGGCCCAGCTAACTTGCTGAGGCTGGCCTCAAACTTGCAATCCTCTTGTCTCAGCCTCCCGAGTTGCTGGGATTACAGGCGTGCGCCACTGTGCCCAGTAAGATCCAGAAATAAGAGGGAACCCAAGGGCTTCTAAATCTGTCCAGATTGAACTCTCCTATGGCTGCCCTGGCAAACTGTTCCTGGTGACATTCACTCACTCATTCCTTCACCCAACACTCCTTGTAGCACACGGTAAGCGCCCAGCCCCGTGGGACACAGCAGTAACCACAACAGCGCCACTGGACGTGGACCCTGACTTGGGGATCGATGAGGGCTCCTGAGAAAGGACGCAAGGCTGCAGGGGCAGTGAGAGAGACCCTGGGGAACAGGTGCGGAGGGGTGTTCTGGGGAAAGGGAACGGCCTGCGCCAGGGCCTGGAGGTGCGTTCTGAGTAGGGCGCTTTTGGAAACTACTCCTGGCTCAGCTCCAATGCAGGGTGGCTCGGGAGAGGCCAGCCTGGTGGCGGGTGGGTGGACTTCCTCGGAATCCACGAAGGATGGTGAACGAAGCGGCAGGGGAGAGTCTAAAGGCCAGACAGACCCGCCCCACCCCGCTCGCCGCCACGCGGAGGGTGGAAACCGCGAAGCCGCGGAATCCAGGCGCGGAGGTGCACTGGGGTCTGGACCCAGCTCCCAGCTCCGCGGTCCCTGCGCTCCGGGTGGGTGACCCGGCCCATAGCGAGCGCTAGGTGGAGCCAGTGCACCGCTAAGCCAGGTCTTGCTCCACCAAGGGAGGGTCAGGCCCAGGGCAGAGCTGTCCCTGGGTCAGGACAGCAAAGCTCCCCGTCCGCGCTGGTCCTTACCCGCTGGTCAGGCCCCCTGGGGCTGCTCTGGCTCCCGGGCTCAGCGAAGAAGCGGCTGAGCCGCAGCAGGCGGGGGATCTGACGGAAGGACCTCGCCTCCTCCTTCAGACAGGGCGAAGACCGCCTGCCTCATCGGACTGACAGCTTCTTTCTGCTCCCCATCAGTGTCGGGGGCCACTCGTTCCACCGTGAGCCCGGAGCTTGTCAGCTCCCCCGGAGGCAAGGAGCCCTTCGCCCCGTCACATTAGAGGCTCCGCATCAAGCGCCCCGTCTCGCCTCCCCCATCGGACTGGAAATGCAGGCTGGGCGCTGGTTCCAGCTCCCGAGCCTGGGCTTCTCTTCTCCCGCTGATTCGGGGAACCCTGCTCCCTCATCGGCCTTAGCGAGGTCTCTTTAGCTTTCCCACCTTGCGTAGGCACCTGTCTCCCCCATCAGACTGGGGAGCCCCTTTACTCAGATCAGAGAGAAGGACGCCCCCACCCCTGCTTGCAGCACCCTGGGTCTTTCTTCCGTCCATGGAAGCAACCGTTCCGAGAGGGAAACTGAGGCACAGAAGCGCGGACCCGGCCGTTGCGCCGCGCTGCGGGTGCCCGCCCTTTGCCCGTCTGCGCGCCGGGCCCACACCCTGGGTAACTCCCCTGGCACCGGGAGCAGGGGAATTCTGCCCCGCCGGCCTCGGCGCCAGCGGCGGCCAGGGGTTAAAGTCCAGAGCGGCGCTGCGGGCTCCCAGCGGACGCGAGAGCGAGGGAGTGGCCGCCCGGCCCCGCGGGGACTCCCCGGGAGGGCGAGCCCGCTGCGGCCCCGAGGTCGCGGGACGGGCAGGGCCGCATCCGCCCTCCCTGCGCGGAACCCAGCGCTCCTTCCCAGCTCCCGGGTGCCGGGCCCTAAACCTGGAACTTCGCCGCCTCGTTGAGCCTCAGTTTCCCCAGCTGCACCTGCAAGCAGAAAAGCTCTGGGGCTCCCGAAGTGTCACGCTGGCCCCTCCACCTGCCGTGGGGGACCCGGGGCCAGAGAGCGCCTCTCCCCCAGCCTCAGTTTCTCCACCTGTGAAATGGGGGTACTTTTGCTGGGCTGCGTGAAATCATGTAGCAGAAACCCTCGTGTGAGGGGAGGCTGGAGTGGTGGCTCGGTGGTTCGGTGCTTGCCTAGCATGCGCAAGTACATGGGTTCAAACCCCAGCACCCACTTTACAAACCAAGTGTCAGAGCAATGAAATCCATGTGAAAAACTCAATAAAAAGTGATTCTCTCTCTCTCTCTCTCTCTTTCACTGTCCTCTTTTTAAAAAAGAAAGAAGAGAAACCCTTGGGACAGTGGGGGCTAGTGGCATTGGAGTCAGCGTGGACCCCACCCTCTCCCTCCTAAATCTCTGGATCCTCTTCATCCCCCTCCCTCCCTGACACAGCCCCTAACCCAGGCCACCTGTCCTCTTACTGCCACAGCTGGTCTCCTTGCCTTGTGGGCTTTTTCCCCACCACAGCCAGGAGGGTCTTTCCAAAACCCTGCCCCTCCTCAGACCCTGCTGTGGCTCCCCAGTGCTGTCAGCAGAAAACCCCAGGGACGCAGCTCAGCTACAGACCTTCCAGATGCTGCCTGGCTCCCTGCTCGCCTCCACCCTCCTCTCTGCCCTTTTTTTTTTTTTTTTTTTTTTTTTAATACCAGGGATTGAGCCCAGGGGTGCTTAACCACTGAGCCACACCCCCAGCACCTTTATTATTTTTTTTATTTTGAGACAGGGTCTCCTTAAGTTGCTTAGGGCCTCACTGTTGCTGAGGCTGGCTTTCAACCTGCTATCCTCCTGCCTCTACCTCCACAGCCACAGGGATTACAGGTGTGCGCCACCAAGCCCAGCTCCTCTGTCCTCCTTTCTGGATTTGTGATGGATCACTTTGCCGTCCTCCTCCAAACTCGCCCACCCGCCCAGGACACAGCCTTCCCTGATCTCTACCAGCCTGGCCCAGGCTCCAGGTGCCCCTTCTCCCAGTGCCCTCTCACAATCCACTGCCATGGGTGGAAGTAAAGGTCATCTCCTCCCCCTGCAGCCAGGGAGGGCAGGGCCGGTGCTGCCAGCTCCCTGTGTCAACAGCCCCACACTGGTCCAGCCACTGTCCCCCTGCAGCCTGGACTTTGCATGGCCTCCCCACTGCACACCCTGCCTGGGTCCTTGGCCCTTCACCTTCTGTCTCCCACCTACAGCGAGAGGAGCCCTGGCCCTCCCCTGTGCAGAGCTCTCCACGGCTCCCAGCTCCCTCTGAATGCATCAGGTTCTGCATTCTACCAGGCTCGCATGGAAATAGTGGGGGAAGGATCTGTGTGCACACTGAACATGAACAGGTTTTGTTTCCTCGTCATTATTCCCTAGCAATATAGTAGAAAAGCTGTTTATGTGTGTAGCATTGACATTGTTTTAGGTACTCTGGTGACCTAGAGGATACAGAAGAGCCCGGCGCAGTGGTGCAGGCCTGGAATCCCAGAGGCTCCGGAGGCTGAGGCAGGAGGATCACAAGTTTGAGGCCAGCCTCAGCAACTTAGCAAGGCCCTCAACAACTTAGTGAGACATTATCTGAAAATAAAAAATAAAATGGGCTAGGGATGTGGTTCAGTGGTTAAACACCCCTGGGTTCACTCTGTGGTACCCCCACAAAAAAATAGTATAAAAAATGCGCATAGTTTGGGACTTGAGCATCTATGGATTTTGGTATCTGTGGAGTGTCCTGAAACTAATCCCCAACAGATACTTGGGGACAATTATGAAAGCCAAAGTCCCAACCAGGTGTGGTGGTGCACGCCTGTAATTCCAGTGACTCAGGAGGCTGAGGCAGAAGGATCCCAAGTTCAAGGCCAGCCTCAGCAACTTAGTGAGGCCCTGTCTCAAACTCAAAATAAAAAGGGCTGGGGATGGGGCTCTGTGGTAGAGCTCCCCTGGGCTCAGTTCCCAGTACAGAAAAGAAAAAGCCCACGTCTGTATAAACTGCCCACAAGACCCTGAATGATCTGTGGAGCCCCCTCACAATCTCACTCTCACGGTCCCCAGGGTCATCCTGCTCCAGTCACGCTGGCCTTGGATGACGGGTACAGTGCTCTTGCTGTTCCCTCTGCCTAGATCCAGATCTTCCCCCATGTGACCGCTTTCCTCACCTCCTTCAAGTCTTAGCCCAATGTGACTCCTGACAGGGGCCTTCCTGAGCCACTGCTCAGCTTCCACGGCCCATCGCCCTCCCTGCCCCTGGCAGGGATTCCTGACATTGGCCCTGTTGTTTCTTCATTACTTCACTATCTCCTGGACCAGGCTGTGACTCCCGGGGGCAGGACCAGAGCAAGGCCCCAAAATATTCATTGGCAGAATGAATGGATTGAAGGTGGTGTTCAACTTTTTTTCCCCCCAAGTCCTGGGGATTGAACCCAGGGGTATTTTACCACTGAGTACATTCTCAGTCCTTTTTATTTTTTATTTTGAGATAATGTCTTGCTAAGTTGCTTAAGGCCTGGATAAATTGCTGAGGCTGGCCTTGAACTTGTGATCCTCCTGCTTCAGCCTCCTGAGTCACTGGGATTACAGGCGTGGGCCGCCATGCCTGGCAAGGTATTTGACTTTCACACAGCAAAAGAAACAATTAGCAACAGGGACAGCCCACAGAATGGGAGGAAATTTTGCTAACTATTCTTCTGACAGAGGATTAATATCTAGAATATGTAAAAACTTCAAAAACCTTATCACCAAAAAAGAAAACAAATAGGCGCCCAGTGGTTGTGGTGCTTGCCTGGCATGCACAAGGACCTGGGTTCGAACCCCGGCACTACGCACACAACGATGTCTCAGAGCAATGAGAGCCACGGGAAAGACTGAAGAAAGTTGATTCTCTCTTTCTCTCTCTCTCTGTCCCTCTCAAGGTGTTTGAGAGCTTCAAAATTCAAAAAGTGCAAATCCCACCCCAGCGAGAAGTCGCCCTCTGGTCCTGACCTCTGCTCCTCCATCCCCATCCTGTTCCCAGGCTCCAGACTGACAGCCTCCTGCATCTTGCTTCAGAGACAGTGAACTTACAAGATGTCCTTGCTTGTCCCCAGCAATACTTCAGGAGGTAACAGAAGCGCTAACCACTCCCCCACCCAGCGCCCACCCTGATCACTGGGGATTGAACCCAGGAGTGCACTACCACTAAGCCACATCCCAAGCCCTGTATATATATATATATATATTTTTTTTTTTTTGAGACAAGGACTCACTAATTTTCCCCTGGCTGGCCTCAAACTTTCAATCCTCCTGCCTCAGCCTCCAGAGTGGCTGGGAGCACAGGCGTGGGCGTGGTGCCTGGCTCCTCACTGATGTTTTATAAACAGGGCATCTGCGCTGTCCCATGGCCTGATTGTCACAGTGCTTATTTTGACACAAGAGCATGGGACTTGGAGTCCAAGAGCTCAGCCTGGGTAGACCTGGATTCACGTCATCCCTCTACAACCAGAACTCTCCTGCTGCTAGAGGGAGCACGAACCAGGAGTCACCTCTGGAAACCCCTTGCTGCTTGGCCATCAGGTTAAATACATGTTTCCCATAGGATCTGGCAATGTTATTCCTGGGTATCTTCACCCAAGAGAAATGAAAACCTTTGTTCACACAAAATCCTGTACACGAGTGGTGGATAGGTCTGCAATCGGTGGAATACGACTGGGCAGTGAAAAGGAATAGATCCCAAAGAACACACAGCACAGAGGGATCTGGAGTGCCAGACTCAGAAACTACATCGTTCCATTTATAAGACATTCTAGGGGGAAAAAAAAAGCAAAAGTGTAGACAGAGAACAGATGGGTGGGAGCAGGGCACAATAGTTGCACCCCCTATAATAGAGACTTTGGAGGCTGAGGCAGGAGGATTGGAAATTTGGAGGCCAGCCTCAGCAAATTAGTGAGCCCCTGTCCCAAAATAAAAAATAAAAAAGATTGAGGGTGTAGCTCATTATTAAAGCTTCTCTGGGTTAAATTCCTAGTACTGGAAGGAAGAAAAAAAAAAGGAGAAGGAGGAGAAGGAAGCAGATGGGTGGATGGCCTGTGGTGAGGAGCAGTGTAATCACACAGGGGCAGCACCGGGGGAATGAGGAAGGGCTCATATTTTGATTCTGGTGGTGGCTGCACAGCTATGTGTGTGCACGTATCAAAGCTGATTTGATTGGGCACCAGAGTGACTTTTAGCACAGGTAAATTTGTTAAATGAGTTTTTCAAACTACATGTCGTAAGATATGATCCCATTTATATGTCTGTTCTGGGAACGCAAAACGAGAGGGATAAAAGCAGACCAGTAGCTGCAGATGAGGTAAGACGCTGACTGCAAAGGAGCACGGGGAATCTGGGAAGTGAGGGAAAAGTGCTGTGTTTTGGCTAAGCTAAGAATGCATGACTGTGGGTTCCCGTCAGTCCTCACACAGGATATACTCTTTCTTTTTATTTATTTACGGAGTATCAGCGGTGCTTAACCACTGAGCCACATCCCTAGCCCTTGTTATATTTTATTTTGAGGCAGGGTCTCATCAAGTTGCTTAGGGCCTTGCTAAGTTGCTGAGGCTGGCCTTGAACTTGTGATCCTCCTGCCTCAGCCTCCTGAGTCCCTGGGATTCCAGGTGTGCACCACTGTGTCCAGCTCATGGTTCACACTTTAAACAGGAGTATTAGCTGGGCATGGTGGTACACACCTGGAATCCCACCCACTTGGGAGGCTGAGGCAGGAGGATTGCAAGTTCAAGGCCAGCCTCAGCAACTTAGCAAGATCCTGTTGCAAAATAAAAATAAAAAGGGCTGGGGAGGTAGTTCAGTGGCAGAACACCCCTGGATCCAATCCCCAGGACCAGAAAAAACAGAAACGAAGGGCTGGAGCTGTGGCTCAGTGGTTGGAGCGCTTGCCTGGCAGCGTGGGAACCGGGATTTGAGCCCCAGCACCACACACACAACTAAGTGTTGGAGAAACAACAGACAGATGGAAAAATAAATAGATTCTCTCTTCTGTCTCTTTAAAAAAGAAAGAAAAAGTCGTGAAGACAACATCAAAAAGGTACATTTTTTGAGTATAAATGATACCTCCTAAGGCTGATTTTTAAATTTTATTTTTGTAGTGCTCAGTGGTCAGATTCAGGGTCTCCCACATGCTAGGAACCCTAGGACTAAGATACAGCCCCCATCCTAAAGTTGTTTTTTAAGTCTTTGTCCCTCTTGCCCTTCACGCCTGTGTGACCTTAAATAAGTCTCCTAACCTCTCTGTGCCTCGGGCAATTAGGGACCTAGGGGAGGCAGTGCTGAGACCTCAGGTCTCTCTGTAGTTTGCTGGGTTCCTGCAGGAAACCAAGAGACAGTGGCAAGAAAATCAAAAGGGCTTTATGAACTGCGGAGGTGGAAGTGAGCAGGGGAGCTGCTATCTCAGGAGGGAAGGTCCTAGCCTGAGCGCTGTCAGCCCTCCCTACAACCCTGGGAACCCCTGGGCACTCCGTTGTGGGCTGGATGATGCCAGGGCCAGGCAATTCAATGTAGGGAAACTTGTTAATTAGCCAGTCCCCAAGCTGTCTGCTGATTGGCACAGAGCTGGGTACACACACAGAGGCCCTCGCAGGCTCTCGCATCGGGGACGCTGGCCTGTCCCCAGAACATGACATCCCAGAATGGTCAGGACTGGGGCTGGGGAGCTCAAGGGGGCTCCTGCTCGTGCCTGGGAAGAGAGGTGTGGGAGGACATCTCTGAGGAGGAGGAGACCCATTTGGAGGCCAAAGTGAAAGCCGTGTGTACGGGAGGCAGGTGGGCAAGGGCTTGGCCGAAAGGTGGGCAGGGCTGTGTGTGAGATAAGGCAGGAGGGCAGCCGCGCCTGGTGCTGGGCATCTGGGCAGGAGCTGGACTTTCTCCTGCTAATGCCCCAGGGCTCCAGCAGCTTCCTCAGGACCCATCCTTGTGTGCAGGGAGGCCCAGGCAGGAGGAGGCCAGGGGGGAGGCCAGGAGGCCACAGGAAGGAGAAGTGACAGGGAGAGCGGCCTGGGGGAAGCATTGCGGGAGGCTGCAGAGGGGCCTCTCTGTCCTCTCAATTCCCAGCCCAGGAAGCAGGCCTTGGCCAGCCCCGCTTCCTTGTTTATAGAATTTTAAGAGCCAGCCTGAGGGCGGGGCCAGCAGCTCAGTGGAGGAGCCGTGGGAGGCTGCATGGGTCCCTGGGTTCCGTCCCCTGCACAAAAAGAAAAAAAAAATCATAGGAAAGTGAGTCTGAGGTTTGTCCAGGACGCAGTGCACTCCCTCTTTCTTTCCTAGATTGCTGTCTGAGTTTGGGGTCTGGTTCTGTTTTCGGTGTCAGGGATGGATGGAGCCCAGGCCTTCCCAGGGCCTTCTGCGGGCTAAGCGCACACTGTACCCCTGAGCGTCCCTCAACCCCTCTTCCTGAGATTCTTATCAGATAAAAATTCTTTTTTTTTTTTTTTAAAGAGAGGGAGGGAGAGAATCTATTTTATTTATTTTCCCATCTGGCCTTTGTTTCTCAGACACTTAGTAGTTGCGTACGTGGTGCTGGGGTTTGAACCCGGGTCCTTGTGCATGGCGGGCAAGCACCCTATCGCTGAGCCACCGGTCCAGCCCCTTATCTGATGATCATTCTTAATTCCTTTTTTTTTAAGTTCTGATTTTTCTCTATTAGAATCATAAATGCTGACCAGGCACCGTGGCTTAGGCCTGTAATCCCAGCAGCTTGGGAGGCTGAGACAGGAAGATCACAAGTTCAAAGCCAGCCTCAGCAACTTGGCAAGGCCCTGTCTCAAAATAAAAAATAAAAAGGGCTGGGAATGTGGCTCAGGGGTTAAGCGCCCCTGGGTTCGATTCCGGGCACCAAGACAATAAAAAAACCTATGATTACAGCTTTGATCGCTTGGTTGTAGGATCCATTCATTCCTTAGAGACTTGTTCTGCTCTAGGTGCCAGATACAAGGGACAATAAAACAGTGAGGTCCTTGCCTTCAGGAAAACCACCCCTGCGGAGGGCGCCCTATGCCCCAGACACACACAACATCACCAAAGCAGGGGCTGGAAATTTCTATTATCCCCAACACACCAGGGAGGAAACTGAGACACAGAATTCTGGAATCTCTTGTTCCTAAAAGTCTGGGATTCTTTGTCCTTAAGATTCTCAGCTTGACGGGGCTGGAGTGGTGGCTCAGCGGTTTCGGCGCTTGCCTGGCATGTGTGAGGACCTGGGTTCGAATCCCAGCACCACATATGCAACTAAGTGTTGGAAAAAAAACTGAACCTGGATGAAAAAATAGATAAAATGGATTCTCTTTTTCACTACTGTTTCCCTCTAAAAAAGAAAAGAGGGCTGGAGCAGTGGCTCAGCGGTTACGGCGCTTGCCTGGCATGCGCGAGTACACGGGTTCAAACCCCAGCACCACGCACACAACTAAGTGTCAGAGCAACGAAAGCCATATGGAAAACTCTTAATAAAAATTGAATCTGTCTCTCTCTTCCACTGTCCTTCTTTCTCTCTTTAAAAAAAGAAAAGAAAATGATTCTCAGTTTGGATTCGAGCAGACTGTGGATATATATAGGAAAAGGTGCAAAATCTCATTATTGATCCAGAAAATGCAAATTAGAATCATCAGGAGTCCCCCCCGAGGGCTCACAGCTGCAAGTTGGAAGATCCAGAGCTGGCAAGAATGCGAGACCAGCAGGAGTCACAGTACACACTGGTGACGCGTGGGAAAATCGGTCACATCTACTGCTGGACACCTTAGACCTCAAAACGCCTTCTCTCGGATCAGAGATAAAAATGTGCGTTCGTGGGCACCAGGAGCTGAATGTGGTATTGAACAAAAGAGTCAGAAACTGAGCCAGGTGTGGTGATGCACACCTGTCATTCCAGAGAAGCTGAGGCAGGAGGATCACAAGTTCAAAGCCAGCCTCAGCAACTTAGGGGGAGTCTGCCTCAAAATAAAATTTGAAAAGGGGCTGAGGATGTGGTGAAGTAGAAAGCACCGCCTAGCATGGGTCCATTCCCAGAACACAAAAGGAAGAAACGAAAAGAAGAGGAAAGAAAAGCGAAAGCCAGGCACGGTGGCACACACCTGTAGTCCCAATGGCTCAGGAGGCTGAGGCAGGAGGATGGCAAGGTCGAGGCCAGCCTCAGCAACTTAATGAGACCGTGTCTCAAAATAAAATATTTAAAGGGCTGGGGATGTGGCTCAGGGGTTAAGCACCCATGAGTTCAATCCCTGGTGCAAAAAAGAAAAGAAAGGGGGGAGAGAGAGAGAGAGAGAGAAAGGAAGGAAGGAAGGCAAGCAAGTTGTTCCGTGAAGTTAGAATCCAGGTCACCCTAGGTAGAGGGTAGCTGTGATTTGGGACACGTGCAGGGGCTTCTGGAGCGTTGGCGGCCCATCTCTTGGGGTAGCTGCTGTTTTTACAGTGCCTTCCGAAATGAAGCACCGTTTTCACTTCACACTGGTCTCTCTGTTTCATCATTTGAAGGCTTTGTTTCAGCTGCGGCTCTGTGGAAGGAGCCCAGGCTTTTCGCGTGCTAGGCAAGCGCTCCACCACCAAACCACATCCCCAGCCCCGGAGGATTTTTTTTTTTTCTCTCTCATCCCAGAATTCCAGATCTCTCTTTTCCTCGGAAGATTTGGCTCTGCACGGGGGGCTGGGGGCAGGGTGGGTAACGTCTCCAAGCCTGGCACGGAGGCAGTGGTGCAGCCGGAACCCACAAGAAGAGGATTTGGGATCTGAAACACGTAGCATGATTTGGTTTTCCCAGAAGTGAGAGAATGCGTTGTGACTCTGTGTGACCACAGGGGACTGAAGTGGCAAGTTCAGGGGTGGGTGATGTGCAGAAGCAGAGGTCAACCACTCCCACCTCTGCAGGGCAAGACAAGAGCAGCTCGCATTCATCCCACTTCTCACTGCCAGCTCCCCAGCAGGTGTGTGCCCTGTCACCAGTGCCAGGCCCACACATTGAGACACCAAAATAAGCTTACTCGGGGTGGAGACTGTGGTGCAGGGATCTGGTACCAGTGCGAGCTGGAGACCGCCTGATTCCATGGGGACAGGCAGTGGACACACACGACACGAGCAGGTCCTCCAGCACTTTGAAGCTGGGCTCAGTGGCCCACGCCTGTAATCCCAGTCGCTCAGGAGGCTGAGGCAGGAGGATCGCAAGTCAAAGCCAGCCTCAACAGCTTAGCGAGGCCCTAAGCAACTTAATGAGACCCTGTCTCAAAATAAAAAAATAAAAAGGGCTGGGGATGTGGCTCAGTGGTTAAGCATCTCTGGATTCAATTCCCAGAACCAAAAAACAAACAAAAAATAACAAAAAACAAACATGTGCTGGAGGCAAGGAGTGGCCCTAGCTCTGATGCTGGTTGAGGACAGGGTTGGTAAGTTTGCAATGGTCCCCAGCTCAAATGAGGAAGGACTTGTTGTGACCTCGGCTTTCCCAGGAGTCTGAGGGACTTTTGTGACTGTATTCTTAGGCCCCAGGGTCAAGGGGGAGATTGTGGCCCTCCACCGGGGAAATACTGACTTGCAGGGAAAAGCGGGGAGATGTGAGAAAGGGACCGTCCTTTCCTCCTGGAAGGGTGCCTTGCTCTGTTCAGCGGGGTGGGCTTGGGGACAGGGGCCCCTAGTACAATGGGGGAGGCTGGAGCCTTTCAAGGCACAGCTAGGCTGATGGTGGAGGCCTGTTTCCCAGCTCAAGGCTCAGAGAGTAAAGTGTAATCTGATGGGGGAGGCCCACCAGCTTCCTCCTGAGGAATTCACTGTCCCAACTTGAGGCCAGAGAGAAAAGGTAATGTCACTGCCACAGCCCTGGAGTCCGATGGCAGATCCCAGCTTGACAGCTCCCTGAGCTGTAGTCTGCTGGGGGAGGCAGGACCCAGCCATGCAAGCCATCAGGAAGCTTGAGTATGAAGGTGGAGGCTGCTATTGTCTAGACTCCTCCAGACGTCCCCTGGGGACATGCTGAGAACCACGGTTCCGGTTCTGGACCAAGGAGGAAGGCAGGGTGCCCTGTCCTCAGGGAGCTCCTGATCTAATGGGAGACATATTCTGGGGGAGTTCCAAATCTGATAAGAGAGGCACCCCTGCTTTTGAGGGGTACCGGGGATTGAAACCAGGGGTACTTAACCACTGAGCCTCATCCCCAGCCTTTTTTATATTTTATTTTGAGACAGGGTCTCCCTAAGTTGCTCAGGGCCTCACTATGTTCCTGAGGCTTTGAAGTTGCTATCCTCCTGCCTCAGCCTCCAGAGCTGCTGGGATTACAGGCGGCACCCCTGCTGTTAGAGACAATCTCCCAGTGTCTTTCTCAGGGCGCTCCTGGTCTGCTGAGGAGGAAGAGCGCAATTCAGGTGGGCAGGGAACTACTGCACGGATGGGAAATGCCCCCACCTAAAGGGCCTCCGAGTCTGATGCCGGAGGCCTTCCCCCTCCCTCTGGGCAGCGCTAGTCCAAGGAGGGGGGCACCCTCACCCCCTTCCAGAGCTCCCTTCATGCCGTGTCCTCCCTTCTGGAGGACTGATCGAGCAACACAAGGGGAAGCCCCTCCCCACCTCTGTGGCGAATCCTAGAAGCAGGGAACTTCAGGACCACACCGGCCCCAGCCTGGGACTTCCCTTTATTTGCCGGCCCAAAACCAGAGTCACAGCGGGGGCCAGGCTCACCTGTGGCTCCAGCCCACCTGGTTATCAAGTGTCCCCAGCGAGCGTGCCAGGCCCCTCGGGGGCTTTCGATGTCTGTGCCCTGCCCCAGGAGGCACCAGTCCAACCCCACCAGGCAGACAAAGCCCAAGAGCAAGGTGCTTGCCAAAGGCCACACTGCCGGACACTGGGAGAGCAGAGGGCCGAGACGGAGCTGAGTGACCTGGAGCTTTGTGACCTGGAGCTGAGTGACCCTGGAGCTGTGTGGCCGGGAGCTGTGTGACCTGGAGCTGTGTGACCTGGAGCTGAGGGACCTGGAGCTGAGGGACCTAGAGCTGTGCGACCCTGGAGCTAAGTGACGTGGAGCTGAGTG